>JAPYYT010002189.1:0-35481 GCA_030522565.1 Ceratosolen corneri | reverse complement strand
GGGGGCGCGGGGGGGGGGGTACTTTACGCCGATGGGGCTTTCTCTCCGGGCAACTCTGGAAGGCCTCGGCTCTTAATTGCAAAATCCAAATGCTTGCGTTTGGCTTGCATATTTGGGCCCGTTGGCTGGAGGAGGAGGAGGGCTTTGCGTGTTTTTTGGGTTTGTGGGCCGAGTCGGTTGATGGGGGGGGGGGACGCGCGTAGAGCGACCTAATGGAATAGAGTCGTTGGGTTCTCCTGGCCTAGTGGAAAGTTGCGGCAAAGTGAGTCTTGGGGGACAATTGCGTTGACGGGGGGTGGCCAAGGAATTCGCATCGAGGCTTGGAGTATTGGCAAAGCGCGAGAGAGAATGGTGGCATATTGTAAATTACCGATGTAAATGAGGCGTTTTATTGGCGCGTTCGTCAATTAACGGCCAGGGCCATTGGTGGCCGGTTAAATCATTTTCCGTCTTGGTTTTGATTGAACTCGAAGGAGCAGCGAAGCCGCCAGCCAATTCGCTTATGCAAATTCGTAATTGCCTGCGGCTAAGGGCGTATTAATTGCCGACTCGCGCGTCTAATACGAAAAAAATTGCCAAGCTATATTAGCAAATCGCGACAAGACTGCCGATTCGTCTAACCCCGAATTAACTGGTAAAACTCACTTTGAACTTGCCTGGCTTCGCGAGCACAAAGTTGTATGGCTTACTTTGTAGCGACAAATGATTTTCTTTTACTTTGTTTCTGGCTCACGCTGCTGCTGCCTGCGTCTGTATTTTCGTCGAAATAAAAGGAATAAACCGTTTAACCTAATGGAATTAGACTGACTTTGACTGGTTCGAATGAACTGAACGCATCGTTTAACGATTTCTTTAAACGTTGCCTGCACCTATAAAACAATCATAAACTCTCTAATCGCCTTGATGGGACCATCGGCTATTAATTGGCCCATGGAGATTATTATTATTATTATTGGGTCATACATCGGTTGAAAAGGCGTTTTAATTTATCTTGCGGGTTATCTGTCGTTTGCCCGACAATTGCCGATTGTAACGGTTAATGCGAGTCCACTGGCCATCTACCGGACATTCCGGCAATTCTTTGTTCGCACAACGATAAGCATAAAATTATTTTCTCGTAAGAGTCTCCTCGATTCAATAAGCACTAGGGAGCGCAAATTTTAGTTTCAAAAATTCATTGCGCAAGAATGTCATTCAATGTCCATCGTCATTATATCATTATTAACTCCATTGCAAAGCTCAATCACAGTCCGCATCGGAGTCAATTGCACCCTAAATACTTGTAGACAATTCGTTAAACAAACTCCCCATAGTTATTATAATATTAATAGATTATTCCAACAAATGCCAATCTACGTGATTCCTCGTTACTACTTGTGCTAATGTCATCTTCAAAGCTCTTAAATACCCGCCATTTATTGTACCAAGGCCGTATATAGGGCGTTGGGCTTCAGGCCTCAATACAAGTAAAATTGCACATTTATATTTCGGGAAAAGATTGGAGTTATTTGAACAAAGAGGCTAATAAATTTTCATGTTGTTCCTATAAGGTGACGACGAATGTGAAGAAGCCTCGGCCGTTCGAGAGCCAATGGGGACAATAAATTAGAGAAACGCGTCTCAATAATTTCACTTGTCATTATTCTTTCGCACTATTATTTGCCTCTTTATATACGTAAGATGAGTGCACCATCACCTCTTGAGAAATAATGAAAGTAATTGTATGGGTCGATGGTCATTATTCAAGTCTCAAAAGCTACTACGCCCATGCCCATCATTATAAATCATATTACGATTCTCGCAAGTACCAGCTCATGCTTAGCATTCGTGCTCTCTCTCTCTCTCTCTCTGCGTATAAATCCACATTTCCCAAGTCCCATATTCCCTTATTCTATGGGTACACCCACAAACTTTACACTCGCGAGCCCACTTTTACCGTCTATTCCGTGCTGTTGGCCATGAATGATAAATACTCGGTCAGAGATGGCTCTAATGAGACTCCAATGTATGCTGATTTTGCCCTTTAATATCAGTCCCTGGACACCTTAATAATCTCTCCTCTCTATTCTTTACGACAACATCGAGTTATCTCGCGCGCAGTTGAGCCGCGTGTTGGCGGAGGAAAGCGAGTGTCAATTCCGAATTTCTCCGTCTCTATGCTGCGACCATTATCCGAAAGACAAAAAACAGTCGGCTCGTTTAAACAAAAAAGACAAAAACTCTCACATAGCATTGCACGCCACGAGCATTAATGCATTGATTTCGTTAACGGTAGACTTGAATCGCCACTACCCCGACAATTAATAACCGTCGGTAATGCAATTCCCCAGGAGGGTAATAGCTATTTAGTTCACGTACAAAATGATGAAGCGTCGGTGCCTGATGCTGTAAAATTGATACGATAAATCAAGTGACCTTGCGAGATTCGCCACTGTAAAAAGACGGACACGTGGACGTGACCGTCCGAAGCCTCATCCGAAACCTTATCAGCTTCATTCGTTTGCTCGTCCACGAATATCGAAGCACTCAAATGTCCCAAATGATTTTCTCAGCCCCTAGGGCTGGCAAAAGTACCGCCATCATCGTCATTGCACTCGTCATTATCGTTATTATCGCTCTTACTCATCCCCTATTATCGCCACTGGCCAGGACGAGCAGAGGCTTCTTTTATTCCTGGAGTCGCGGCTCGGTTGTACCACCTCGGGGCCACGCACTAACCGGCTCACAGGCCTACATTCTCCTGCCCCTTGTGACATAACCGACATCTGCATGTCTCGGAGCCTCCCGTTCTCCAAGAATATCGCAGCCGCAATAACCGACCTTCATCTAATCAACCTTCGTAGCCCCGTCATTGTAATTACCCGAGTGCAATTAAGCAGGTCGATACGCGACTTTTGACTTATACCTGACATTGCACTTGCCTGGTCCAAAGCTTCCTTTACGCGTTTCACAAAAGCATTGGTTCGGAAATGGTGGACTTATTGTTTATCGTTATTAGCTAGTTGCCGGCCGAATTAAATTTCTAGCGAAATAGTGGACTCTTGTATGTGGCATCGATTTGCACAAGATATTTGCATAGAATATAAATACGCATACGGGGGGTGGGGGGTGGGGGTGGGAAGGCAACGGGAAGAAACACGAAGAAGAAGAAGAAGCAGAAACGTAGGAAGAATTAGTTTATCGGTTTAGAGCCTCGCGCACGCACGCACGCACTGTGTTTTCGTTGTGTGGGTGAGTGAGTACAACTTGCTGAAACTCGACAAGGCCGAGTATGTTTTGCGCTTTCCTCTTTGCTCGCTTTAACGTCACCGACTGCCAATCTCTTGTCAGTCCCACTGCGATCCTCTTAATAATGGAAAACCCGATTCATTTTCACTTGGCGGCCCAACCTATTCTGCTCATACGGCCCACGCTCACACCCAAAAAGGCCCCCATCACCCATGCCCATCAACATTTATTGGCAATGCCGATGGCCCAGCATCATTCCAGGCAACCCGCATAAAACAACCGAAAACTTTATAAAAAATTCACCAATCTCGCCGTCAATCGCGCCCCTCCCCCATCACGAGCCAGCATCAAGTCCCCGGAAATCACACCCTCGTCTCTCTCCCCCGATAAGACATCTCACTGCAAAAGTGCCCAATTGGCGATCCAATTGGCCCGGCACGCACGACCATCCCGAAAACGAATCACTGCCCCCACCCAACGCAATAACTAAATTATCCTCGGCTTATCTCCCAGCCGTACACATTTCATCCGCGCGCACTTCATCATTCAGCAATTCAGCCAGAAGATGCCGCTTATCTCGGCTCCACTGCACGTACGCGCGAATCTTCCCTCCACGTTCGCCTCCACGTAACCGACCTTCGGCCCCACCCGCGCATCCGCTCCGAGCTCTCATCGAACAGAGGCGCGTCACTCATAAATCGCGCGCACCTAAATAAATAAAGGGGGGGGGGCCATAATGGGGCGTATCGCTCACATCGACGTTTTCCATGGAGTTGCCGCTCGCCATTAATAACACACGAGCCGACGCTCCAAAAGACGGCTTCGGCAATCCCGCCATTAACTCGCCCCGTGTCCTCTCTCTCTCTCTCTCTCTCGTTGCGCGCGCCCCCTTCTCCCTCTCCTTGCAGTTTGCACTCGCGGGCCAAGTCCCCCGAAGGCCGCCTGCATAAATAAGTGCTTTATGCATTGGGAGGGGCGCGGGGGCTCCCATTGTTTGGCCCCCGAGGACTCTTGCCTGCTTGGGATGAAGAGTCGGCGTCGCGGGCATCCTTTGGGCGTCGACTCCTGACTTCCTAATCGAGATGATTGTTTTCCAACCGAAGGGATGCTCGGATTATTGGGAGCGTCTCGGGGCGCGAGGGTTGGGTTGAGTGTTGGTGGTTGGCCACTTGGTTTGCGCTTGTGTGCGTCTGGGGCTCTGAGGTTGCAGTTTTCTTGTGAATGTTTGGCGATTGGCCCGGGTTCGCAGCACCTCGGCGGAGGTTTTCGGCGGGTGCGTGGGTGCTTTATCGGGCGCGAAGTCTTGTGGCCGCCGCGAATGTTGAAACAAAATGGGCGTATCGGGTGGGCTCGAGTCTATTTGCTTCGGGTGTTTTGCTCGTCGTGGAGTGCCGTGTCACTGGTATTTAGATGTAATGTGTCGGTGGAGTTAATTAGCGAAGGTGGCAGTGGACTTGGGGGTATTGGCCGGCGTCGAGGCAATAGTTCAATGTCAAGACAGTTGTTGCGTTTGTGCGTTCGCGAGTACAAAGGCTTTCGACTTGTTTGCTGTGTATGAGTTTTTGTGCGCAGATTTTTCTCTCGCAGCAACCGTTCCTCCCTATTCGGGAATTAACGCGAGTAAAAATTCTCCCCTCAAGACGTTGAATAGGGGAAGGAGATGGTGGCGGAGGAGGAGGAGGAGGAGTAAATAACAGTATTCACTGATGCTTTTGCTATTTAGTGGCAATCCTTTTAGTTTGTATATTGAGATTATAAGTGGTGTAGCCTCTATAGTTGCGATTGATTAAAAATATGTAATTGCGCAAGAAGAGAACTCTATTGAGTTGCTGATGAGTCGCGGATTCTTCAAGTTTTATTTCTTCTAAATCTAGCTGCCCAATATATATTAAAACACAAAATACAACTTTTAGTCTTTGTGTTTTTCTATTGTTTATCTTTTCAATAACGAGTGGTGGATTGCTTTTCACGAAATAAAGAGTCGACTATCATAAATTAGACGGACATTATGAAATTAGATTTCGCGAGGCGTGGTCCAACAAATAAAAGTATGGCCACTTGCAGCACTTGTAATAAGTAAGCATAACATGACGAGATGGACAATTGGGCGCACTGGATTAGGCGAGAATGGTACTTGAAATGTGCGCCTTTATCAATTATCACAAGTAAAACTAAGGCCCATCTGGATCAGATAGTGAGTAGATGTAAGCCTCTCGAGAGCATTTATTTACGAGTTTGATTGGGAGCACGGAATTTGAAAGAATATTGTGCGTTATGTCGAGTTGCTAGAGATTTCCAATGAATCTTGAAGACTTGGCGTATTTTAGAGCTTTAAAAGTATGGTAGAATTGATGGTAGGAGCGAAAGTGATTTCTGTATGATATTGCAAGAGTATGACTCTTGGACTGACACGTACCAGATATTTTTAATGCATCAAGTAATTCGTCGAGCGCAACTTTCACACTCGTCCCATCGTCGCTTCTAGCCAGTTGTTTTGCCAATTCCACCCAAAGCCAGTCTCCCGCCTCCAATTCCCTCAACTATCAATCTGCAATTACACGAGAGGTCGTCGCCAATCAATCTGCGACGAAATTGATGGCTCGAAAGAGTATCCTTGAAGAATGAGTGATGGCCGGGCTCGGGGAGGCAGCCTCGGCGGATGAAATATTTGGATAAACATTTGCATGGCGGTCAGGTATTGCTCGCAAAATCCCCGCGATCCCAATTGCCATAATTTTACAGTTAATATTCAAAAGTAGAGCTTGCCAAGGACAATTAAGACTTCGATTGGTCATCCGAGTCCAGGACGGGCAAAGCATACTCTGGCAAATTGGTCGTATGCGAGGCGAAATCCTCTCCGTGAGCAGCGTCTGGGAGGTTCGCCCAGACGGCGCGGCGCGACCTCTCCTCCATCGGCAATGGTCTATATATCGACTCCATAGGTGTATATATACACACATATATGTATATGTATATATAAATCAAGGGGCAGGAGGTTGAGGGAAGGAGGTTGATTGGAGGGGGGTGGGTCAATGATTTTCCCAAGTGGCGCGTCAAATGGAAGATTGGCGCATGGCGTCTGGAGTCGGCGGTCGCCGAGGCTTCGGAGACTTCCGGTTGGCCGACGATCTGGGCTACTTTCGGACGCGATTCAGCCTCGGGGAATTCCAGAGTCGAGTGCCGCGACGAGTATTAATGATCCTGCCTCGAGTTTTTCGAGTAAATCGGCGAGAGTGTGGATCGAGTAATGAAGGGAGTGCGGCTGGATAATGAGGAATGCGATGTGGGCTTTGTCGTGGGTAAGGTCAGAATTTTCCATTGAGATGGCTATTTGTGCGTCGAAAAGTTAATGAGGGTGGGAAGTAGGAATGCGTCTTTGTCCAGAGCTGATTAGGCAAGAGTAAATCTGTGCTTTCCCCGGCAAATATTTTCCCCATTTCTCCTCGGTGAGAGTGATATGGTCTGTCGCGTGTGACGGCACATTACATTAGAGCTTCCGTCTATTCGAGGAAAAATTCATCTCATATTTCCCGAGGTGTTCTGGTGATGTGTATTGTCGGTAAATTAAATATAAAATCGCATGACCAACGTACATTACACTGGTGCGCTTGTAAATGGAGGGTCGGTGAAACGGTAAGGTACACGTGTAGAGCAATTTTCATGATGATGTTACATTTTGATTAGATGAATGTTCGACCATGTAAAAGTCCATTACCTCGCACGAGTTAATGCATGAAATTAATTTGGCCGAGCGAGATCGATGTTTCACGTAGATTGGACATTTTTTATTTAGCAGTGCGAGAGTGTGCGTGCAAGTGAACGTACGCAAGTGAGATAAGATTCTTCTATCCTAAACTTTGTTAATTATCAGACGAGGCCCGATACGAAATATCTATTTTGCCATGCGAATTACCCAGCAATGCCCCAATTAACGTGAATTACGCGGCATGCGACGCTCAACAATGACCTACCTCATCCATAAGTATTTTGTACTCTAGAATATTGGATAATAGCAATATTGGATTAAATTAAAGGGGGAAGCGAGGGGTTTAGTTTTTGAATCGCAATTCTACGAAGCAATGGAAGCAGAATTGTTAACAGTAGCGTAAACTCTGAATAGTGGCCGTTTAAATAGGCCGACGAAATGTGGAGAGAGAGAGAGAAGAAAGAATAATTTTGAAAAGCCTTTGCACCGCTACAAGTTAATGTCGAGGAAATGTGCGGAGTAAAAGTGTGTCGAGAAGTAATATTTCGAGTCTTTACGGCCGAGTGAGTAAGTCAGTCAAACGAATAAATTAATGTTGTAAATAATAAACAAAAATGCGGAAATTGTATTTGCGAGGAATACGCGAGTTCGTTTGCGTAATGCACTGATATAAAGATCCGAATAGATAAAAAGTAACGGAAGTTAAGGAAGGAAGAAAAAGTTAGAGATAGAAAAATGTAAGCACATGTACGCGGAGGCGTGTGCGTGCGCGCGCGTCGTATACGGAGAGAATCACACACACACACACGCGCGCCAACATTGTCTTACAAATTAATGTATATTTTACAAAACTGGCAAAAACGTCCGGCAGTATATTTTATTTTTCTCTCTCTTTCTTCCCTCAGCATATTTCCCAAAAATGAAATCAACAATATGCTTGTCATATATATATATATATGTATATATATGCGTGTAGATATGAGTGTATTTTTATAAAACTGGAGAGTCGTCGGATTTTTTCCCTAAAATGCTACATTTCCGCTGATTTTTTATAGAGTCGCTCGTATTTATGGAATTGCCCGTTGATTTTAATGAGTAGTCGGAGAAGCTTTAGAGTAAATACAGTAAAATGTTGACATTTACAAATCCATATTAATCCTAGTTTACATTATAAGGTCATATTTCATGCGCAGTTGTGTTATTTTTTACACTCCGAGTAAAACACGTATTTCGATTATTTTGACAATTGCGCTGCGTGCGCCATTATTTGCGAATCTTTGCGTTTGTAAATAAAAAATATTGCTGATGTGACAAACAGCGAGTATTGTTGATACAATTTTCACGTCTCCCACGGTGCAGCTAAAACGCAGAATTTCAAATTGAATTGAACTTGCACCTCACGTTCCCATTAATAACATCGAATCCAATTGCTATTTACCATTTCTTCGCTCAAACGACGCTCAAACAAACACTTAAAAACCCCAATTCCTCCCTTATCAATTAACAATCACCTTACATTAAAGCGAATAACTTGCATGGATAAAAGGGTTAAAGGCTTCCAACCGGCCAACCAATTTATATCATCGAGTACCTCAGTGCCGAACACAATTGTCTTGCAAATACAATCGATCATATATCTCACTTCATTTGCATGCCACACAATCACACGTAATAACGCGACCGACTTGTTATACTCACCGTCCCGAGTCCACTTTTTTCCACACTCAATCGCCCATTGCGCAATCTCGGTACTAATTCTACAATCAAAGACTCGCATTCGCCCAATTAAACCCACTATTATTCAACCATCAACGTAATAACCACTTTCATAACGACGCATGCGCACAAGATCACTGCACCCCCAACCCCCCCTCGTCACGGTGCTGTTCTCGACAGTGCTTGGAGGGCTGAGGAAGTAAAGGGAGGCCAGCCAATGGCAAATTAAAAGTGGCGAATTTCCCGGGAAATGGCTCGACGGATTTTCTTCGGGGTGCTTTGAGAGTAGCTCGATACGCAGTTTGCGTCAGCCAGACGGCGATAAGAAAGTTCATATATGAGTTAGCCAAAGTTAGTGCGCCGTAAAGCAAGATTCATTACAATGATGGTTCTATTATCGAATGTAAGAGGGCATTGGCTGAGACCACTGACTCTTAAATCACTGGCCTCGGCGGATTCAAGAGGCGATCGCTCGTAATCTTTTAAAATTACGTGCCGAGTAATGAGAAGGAATGGGCCGAGCTCCTGACGACTGGCTTACTCTGCAATTGGATAAATGTTGAATAGATGGGCCGACACTACTCTGCCAAATTGCAAATAAATAATATTGGCAATGAAAAACTTTTGTCGTTTTATGTCATTTTAGCAGTTTCAGTCTGGAGATTTTGTCGCGTAGTATGTGAGCCCGGAGCGCTTTTGCAAAAATATTAAAATGCATTCGGCCACTGGGGATTACACACACGCGTGCATCCGTATTCCTCTGATTGTTTTATACCTCGTGTAGTTTTACATGCGCGGAAAAGAGCTTACAACAATTTACACTTATTTTTTTCCGAAATCATTAGCACGGACATTCCTCCCTTTAAAGTATCCTTATAATATTATTATCGACAAGTTGCTTGTGAATGTAAGGCATGCCGAGCGCTTAAGCGGGCCAAGCACGTGGAAAAGATAGAGGATCCCCGGTGGATTGGTTAGGGTGACGGCGAGACGCAGCTTGGCAGAGGGGGAGGGTGTGTGTGTGTGTGTGCGAGACGAAAGAAGGGAGCGATGGATCGAGTATCGGCGAATGCGCTGGGAACCCTGGAAGGATGCTTCACACTCAATCTCCTGACAAATCCTTTGCCAGGACGACAGAGCTGCCACGTTCGTCCCACAACTCCTCCCTTCCCTTTTACTTCTTACAGCTCTCACGCAACTTCCTTCTTCCGGGACATTCGGCCCCGTTCCCTTTCCATCCGTTTCCTGGAGAAGCAATTATCCCTGGTCTGCCCCCTCCAAAGCAGCCACGAAATAAATAATTAAGCGAGAGATTGCTCCATTTCGTGGCAGTTTTAATGGCAGTCGACCGGAGCTTTCTCAAATTCAGCCTGCGAATGTCTTAATATGTTGAAGCGGCAAATGCTTACTCGGAAGTCGGCTGATGAGCCAACGTAGCCAGGTATTATTGTGTATGAGCAGCGGGCTCGAAAGCCTCCGGGACTCGACCAATTCGTCCATCTGCCCTGTGCAGGCTGCACCAGGGGAGCAACTTTGCCAGTACACTTAATCTTATCACAGTCTCGCGCTTTTTAAGTGCTGAGGGGAGCGGGGATGGCTATTGTAGAGCTCCACTCAAGTAGACGAATTATGGAGAAATTGCGATGAGGAGTAAAGCTAATTAATGCGTGCGTATGATGGGCATTGAGGGGGGGGGGTATAAGGTTTCGTTGGTGACGTCGCATTACCCTAATTATGCAACAGGTACGTCAGTTGCAGTCCAAGTGGGCAATATAATAATGGGTAAGCGAATTGCCGATGGCACGTGGCAAAGTGGCAAAGTACGAATCGGTGGTGAATTGGTGGTGAATTTTCGCTGGCGAGAAAGAGATTTGCAGGGCGAGTGCTGAGTTGGTAGTCGAGGCTGCCGCGCAAAAGTCCTGGCCATGCGAGAAACGCGAGCAGCGGCGGATATTTTGTGGGGTGGGGTGTCGATGGTTAAAGGGAGGAAGGGCGGGAGTGAGCGGAGGCTTAATAACGCAATTGAAAGTTGGAATGTCGCGGTGAGCCGGGGAAACCGCGGAATTACGCGAGTCGTCACGTGCTCCAGCAGGACTTGGTGGATTATTGTTAAGATGACGACAGGCGTCGGAAAATGTGTGTCGTCGGCGTGGTTCCACGGCGAATGGTGAGAAAAGGGAAAGAACGGGGAAAATTTGAGGGCCAGGCGGGGGGTGGGGGTGATGGGCGAAAGAGGGTGGAGGGTGAGCGGAAATTGAACAATAGTGATATTCGTGTTCCACGCTAGTTGCACTTATTGGGAGTGACAAGTGAGAAGGAGGAAAAGGGCGGGGAGGGGGGAAAGAGTGCAGGGGATGGGAAAAAATGATATGGTGGTTTGGCGGTAATTGTTTTTTTTTTAATTGTAAATCTTACACCACCAGTTGCAGAGTGAGGCTTGATGTTGTTGAATATAATGTCGAATATTATGTCGAATAAAATGTCGATTGAATGGGAGAGGCAGTTGTTTTTGCTGGACAAAAGAGGCAATTTGTTACGAGAGAGGAGAAGATGGTTTGGCTCAAGTCGGAATTTTTTCGTCGGAGCCGATTGGCAAACGCGATATTTTCCTTAAAGCCTAATTTACCATTGAGTTATCTATGCCCGTTACATTGGCAGGCAGTTACTCCTTAAAAGGAGCAAAAAAAAAGAGAGAGAGAGAGAGAGAAGAAGAAAAAATAAATCAAACCTATATCTTCGCACGAGCTTATTTTAGTTTTAGCGATTACATTGGCTTACTTGAAGTTGGGATTCCAGGAGATTTATTATAGCGATGACATAATGTGTCGTTAAGTTGTTACAACGGAATATCCGAGCATTTTCACGTAAAGGCGATAATTTCGGAAATTGTCGAAAAGAACATTTGAATAAATCGCGCACAAACTCTAATGCTCTTTGTAAACTCCCACACCATAAAACAAATGCAAGCTTATTATTTTCCTCGATTGGTAAGATTACGCTCTTTGGTATTCGTCTGGGGAAGCTCGCTCTGCATTTGTTATTATTAAGCAATTTCTAGTCGGAAACTCGACATTGGCACGCTTGTCCTACAAAACTCGTTAAACTCAATATTTCAGCCCCAGTTGTCATCATATATATTTCAGCTCCGGTAGTAGTCCAACATTCGCCAAAGTCTCAACGTACTCCAGCAGCTCCAACTGAAATTTCTGAACCCGACGAGACAACGTCCCACCAAACCCAAACGTTTGAATTCTGCGTACAATATGTTACACCTCCCACTCGACCTTCAAGATCTCGTCCTCTGACCTCGCTAAACCACCAATCACTGGCCACTGCACATCGAGTCAGGTGCGCCAACTGCCCGAGCAATTCCATTTAACTTACCGGCCGACGCTGCCGCATTGAAAAAAAAACCGAGCACATATTGCCCACCAAATCTCAGATCCTTTGGCCACTTGATTATCACCGCCATCATTACCGTTCCACCAACAGTGTAACGAGGAGACCATCGACCAGGTAGGTGGAGCGACAAATTCTCTGCTGCTCGTGATGAGCTCTCTCGTTCACCTGGTATGCCAGGCGGTTATCCGGACCGTTGGTGGCGAGGGGGTGGGGTGGGGTGGGGTGTGGGTCTCGGATAATTGTGGCGCTCGATTAGCTGTCACGTCGGTGTATTGGAATCACTTTAAGCTGTTTTCGAGCAGTGATGCAAGGAAGGTGATGATAATTATAATGATGCAGAAGAGTTACGTGGGCTTATGGTGCGATTGGATTCCCAGTTTGAAGGCTCATTTTTTATTTGCCTTAAAAAATTTAGAATTCCACGTTGATGGAACAATGTTTATCAACGGTCAGCATTAAAGGGCGAAATTTGTATTTGACCCCAATTGAAATTGCGATCCGTGGAAGTATAGATTGAGCGTCAAATTTGAAATACAACAAACGCCTCGGCAATTTAACAATAATTAACTTGGGACGTAGTTTATGACAAAGTGTTAATGAAACTTTGATCTCCGAATTTAACGGTAACAAACTTTCCCAGCCAAAGCCACGAACGGCAGAAACACTACTACAGTGTGAAAGAGAGCACAGGACAAATGGAAACAAACATAATAATTACAATAGTAATGGTAAAAGTGATGGATAAAAATGCTCGGATATTGTTTACTAAAATTCTAGAGAGTTACTTTGTCCTCACCGAAACCATACAAATGGCAATTAAATAAAAATATCGGCACCTCTACGCACATAAAACTAATTTCACTTCCTCTTCCTACCCGTTACCCCTACGACCCTTTTCCCCGTTCACCCCCTCTCTCGCCAACAAACAGTGGCTGCGCCCCGATCATAAAAAATCCTCCCACGTCATTTCCAAACTGCCACCACCACCACCCTAATAGTCCTCGGACCCGCGCATTATTCCCAAAACGCCAAATTACCTCAAATATTACGCACACGCACACACACCCCCTCCCCTCCCAAGCCAAATAGCGAAATCTAGTGGCAGAGCGGGGCCCCGTCGGCCAATGCAATCTTAACGAAATGTCCAGCCCGAAATGACTTTCTCATTAACGCAGCCAAGAACAAAGTCGCCTCGGTTGCTCAGGGCCAGTCCCGCCCGAAGCAGCATTAAACACCTGGGGAATTGGCTATCTTCTCGGGGCAATGCAACGCGCGCGCACACCGGCAATTGTACGTCAACCGCAGAGATTACAATCGTCGTGATTGCTCTTTGTCTCGCCTCATATTGCTCGCAATCTCGCCATTTATGAAATTTTCCTCAACGCTCTCGGTGATATTGGGCCGGGGCCCCGAGGCGCGAGGCGCACCGCCCCATGACGTGGATTGCAGGTGAGCCGGTGCTGTTGACTGTGCATCTCGAGTGTCGTTGATTAAAACGCAGTGAGGAAGCGAGGTTGCGGTGGGGGATCGGGGCGAGTTTCTGCCAAGGATTTGTTATTCGCGGGCGAGAAATTTCACGGCGTCGTTTCGATCGGCAAGGTTGGTGTCGTCGGGGCCGAGTGTGCTTTGACTGCTTGACGGGGCCTTACAGTGCATTGAAAGTACCTCGTCCACGTTTGGCATTCTCTCTGTGTATTATGCCCGGCCAAATAGTTCATTTGACTGAATTTCATTATCAGATCGTTATAAATCTTCCGTACTCAAAGAAGTTGGAGCATTGATAATTCTCAGCTGACTTTCACTCCCACGATCGAGGAAATCCGATAGTTTTGGCGCCTAAAACCTTTGCTTGGCCTTTAACAGCAAGTCCAAGAGATATTCGCTTGATTTACAAATTGGCTTACAACTAATTGCCACTTTAGTTGGAGCCAGCCCCGTTCTTTACAGCATCAACGAGGTCACGAATTTACAACCAATTGCCCTGATTCTAATCAATCACTAACGTACTTTCAAACTCAACACGTGCCGACTTCACCTCGAGCTCGATTAGTCAAAAGTCCTTTCTAAACGCAGCCCAACTACTCGGAAGACTCTCTTCTTTAAGACCTTCTCTTTCTTCCCACCCTCTCCCCTCCACCAACTCCCACGCCATGCGTGACCATTCGGCCCAACTTGTCGCCGACATTTACTTTGCCGATAGGACCGCCGTCCTCCTCCATCAATCGCCAGTCCCAACAAGAGAAACACTCGGGCGTTATAGTAATCGTGGGGCGGGGGAGAGGAGGGGGAGTGGAGGGAAAAGGCCAAAGCCATCGCGTGATTTGCGTGGGGCTCGAGTGAGCGAAATCGCGGCTTCACGCGGAGCTCGCAATTAATGGCTTCAAAGTCGTTAATCATTTAACCTAAAGTACAGTCACGCACCTTATAATAATACAACGTCTTACTTTCAAGTGGAGTAGTCAAGTCAATCCGATCAAGTCGCGACGATGCGATCCTCGTTGCGTTAAGAGCTCATTGGAGTTTGTCTGTCCTTGAGTCGCGTGTTTGCGTTAGCCAGGGCGGCACAATTAATGTCCAGTCAAGTGACGAGCCTTGCAACCCGGGGGCCCAGCACGAGACACGTCCCATTTACACAGCGAATGCATGAAGCGCGTGTCTCTCTCAGATAGAAAGAGGCGGCTGGCATGCCAAAGGGGGAAACTTTGAGGCTAATCAAGCGGTTGCGGAGGTTAAGCCGAGGCGGCCTAGGACGTAGCTCCTCCAGCTGGATTCTAGGCATCGCCAGGAAAAGTGTAAGCGCTTATATCCAGGAGGAGAAGGTGGAGAGGTGAGCGAGGGAGGGAGTAGTTGGCCAATACAAGGACGGCAGTTTCTCTTTCTCTTGTGTTTGGGGCTTTGGGGATTTGGAGGCGTACGGCTCTACTTTCCAGTGGAAGCTCTCGGCGCTTTTGTTTGAGCGGGGGCGAGTAACCTCCTGGAGGCGGCAATACTTCTTGCGGGCGCAGCTCAATTAATATTTACGTTCCGAACTTTGTCTCCGGATTAGGCTGGGATTGTTGAAAGGCCGTGAACGCGGGGCGAGGGGATGGGGGCTTTGCTGGGCCGGCTCATTCCAAATAGTTTGCCTTTCGTGAGCGTGTGCGTGCGTGCGAGGGAGGGCATATTTTCAGGTTTGCATGCTCGCGTGGTAGGCGTGGGTGTTGCGAGGCGAGTTTTGTTGGGCAGAGCGCAGTGTGCGTATGGAATGGGGCTGGGTGGGGGGTGGGGGGGTGGCTGATGATGCGATGATCGATTTTATTTCGTCGATCGAGGGATGGAAGGAAGGGGGTGGGTGGTTTGGTTGGGCAAAGTGGGGAGGGAGGTGTGGCCGATTGTTATTATTGTTATTGCCTTTGGCTAATTGAAGGGTGCGCGGAGCGATGATTGCCGTGAATTCCTGGGGATGCAAATTTTTGCAAACTTCTTGAATGTCGAGCGTGAAAATAAATTGGAGGGTGAATTCCGTATCAGCGAGGCCATTATTAAAACTTGGCACTCTGGTGGGATTGCTCGGCTCGACAAAGCGATAAGAAATTATACGAAATGAAGTTCGCATCCGCGGGTGAGCGAAGGTGTGCCGTAATATATTTTCTACCTGCCTTGGAGAACTCGGGTTGTAACCGCGGAGCCTTGAATTAACGCAATCATCGCCAGATTGATAAGCGGATAGGTCGATGGCGAAAATTAGCGGCTCGGCGAGGCGCGCGAGAGCTGCAAATTATTTCGCATCATTGGGAGGCGGGAAGGCGTGGAAAAAAGATGAAAAATTTCGCGATATAACGCGTGGATTTGATTTGAACCGCAGACGTTGCCCTCGACGTGTTATTATTAATGATGGGCGCGTGTGCGCGTGCGCGTGCGCGCGGCCGATGGCAAATTACTGTTCCTCAAAGTAGCCCGCACTCTCTTGTTATAATACTCTTATTATTCGCGTTTAAGGACAGTGGTGTTTGATGGTGGGGGGGGGGGGGGTAAGTCGTTTGCAAACAAATTGCGCGAATCAATGGACGAGGGTGAGAAACAATAGCGAGATAGGCTTCGTGTTTCGTTTCTATTTCGCGGGAATGAGGCGGGAAGAAGAGGGAAGAAGAAGACCTCGCATTTTCTATTATGTCATTGAATGGGAAAATCGTGGAAAACCGAGTTGTGCCACAGCAGTGCATTGCGCGAGTGAACTTGCTATTGATGTAACGGGGCTGAAAATTTTCCAAAACCCACCTCAATTCGCAGAGGTTTCGGCTGGTTTATGGTCATTATTGAGCTCCCACGCATCTAAGTATATTTTGGGAAAGCAGAGTCGCATGTTAATTAGAGGATAAAATGGGAGAATAAAATAAGGGAATAAAATGTTTATTAAGGAATAAAAATAATGCGGCTGTTTCAAGAAGTTTGCTTGTTGCAGGCACGCAGTGCATGTCGTTTGAGTAAAATTCAGTGAGATGGCAATTTGAGAGCTTTAATTTCAAGTGGCATTTACTTAGCTCCGCAGAGGAAGAAAGGAAGTGGGAGGGAGGTAAGGAGGGAGGGAGGGAGGGGGTGGGCAACGGACTGGGCAAGTTTTGTCTCGCTCGAGTACGTTTCGGGTCAATCGATCCCCAATACGAGGGAGCCTGTGAGTTCACTCCTGTGGAATTTAAGGACACAGGGCGGCGGATATGTCCTGGATTTGGGAAAAGGCGTCTTCTAGTAAAAAGAAAAAGCCCAATGCCGCAAAATCTGTGTATTATAATCACGCGAGAGGAAGGATCTGTTCGATGGTACATTGTGTTGCAGAGGGTGGGGTGGGGTGGGGGGCTTAAACTCATTTTAACAATTTGAGTTTTTTAATAACCGGACTCTAGCTGGATTTGTCGGGTAATGGGAAAATAATATCTGCTGCACGAATAAAGCGCGCATTGATTAAAAGTAATTGCTCGGTCATGTGTAGCGCTGTATTATGCTTTTAAATTCGAATGGGAATAAAAACGGCGGATAGCACCGAGAAATAGGAATTAGTAGTGCGAGTTGGGTGTTGAGCTTAATTCAGAGCATCACCTGCGCATTATATCTTAAATTCATTATTAATAAATGCATTATTCGGTCGGAAAATATTGCGCGCAAATTGGCTGAAAAGCATTCTCGTTCGGGGATATAATGAACCGCGTGCTCGGTTATTGCGATACAATAATAACAATAATTTGTTAAAAACATAACGCCCGATTAGTCACGATTAGTTAAAAACTACTCGCCCAATATTCTCAATAATAAACAATTAGTGCCGTCCCCTGGCCCCAATTGATGGCCAGGCGTGGGAGGCGAAATTTTGCAAGTTTACAATTACAGCTCGCAATAATAGTAAAATGGAATGGCAAGTGGCTGTGTATATTTATGTGTCGTGCGAGTAACGGATAATATAAGCAGCTAAGAAAACAAGTTTGATAGTTAAGAGAACTAAGATCAACTAACAAGGCAAATATCACACTTCCGGGACGTGGCTTCCAATTATTCTCTCGGAGGCGATTTCAGGTACTCTATGTACTGATGCTCTTGCCGGAATACAATTTCAGAACTAATGTCCTTTGACGCAGAGTTCAGCAATTGTTTGAGGAGAATTTAAGTTTCCGGGGAAGAAAGAGCCTAATAACAAGTGATTGTGAGAAAGTTCAAAGGAGATGGTATCATCTTTGTCTTTGAGTGAGATGAGAAGGCAAATAAGGCATTGATGTTTCATAATCTCTCATTAACTCTCTCTTTTTATATTATATTTATATTTTATATTGGAATAATTTTATAATCATCGGGTAATCGGAAGCGGAATAAGAAGTAAGTAGCGATAAAACATGGAGAGACGAGATGTCAAGATAAATTCGATTGGCTATGATATTATTGAAGACGGAATATTCCAATTCCATTGAATGGGCTAAATATTATTATTTATTCACCAGTTGTGTATTATTCTGAAATTGTATGGCCAGCCGAGGATTTGTGCCTGGTAGTCTGGAAAATAAAATATATTTTTAAAAGACAATGCCTAAACGATAAATAGAATTTCAAACAATATCCGGCAGTTGCCTGTAGTTTTCAACTTTTCAAAAACTAAAACCAAGCATTTATATTCTATATAGTAAACTATTATTCTCAATATATTATATTGGTAATGTCCTTGGAGTCGTATACTTTGGGCGAGTCGAATTCTGTGTCTAGTTTTTCTATACTATAATCGCTCTCTCTCTCTCCCTTACATCAAGAGATAAAATCAGCATAAACTTTTTACAACGCTCCGCATGGTTATACACTTGAGGCTCGGTTAATGACAAAGTCGTGAGATAGAATAATAGCACTCGTACATAAATAATAAAACGGTTTGCATTTAATTTATAATGCGCGGGGGATTTGCTAGCATCCGCGCACATTTCGGCAGTTTTATTTGGTTTTCTAGTCTGATTAGAGATTTCAGAGCCGTCAAATTGGAGGCAAATAATTTCTGCCAATTCTGAGACGGAGAAAAAGTTGTTGTATTCACGTGTAACCGGCGTCGAGAGACTTATTTCCCGAAATTATAAGAGCGAGAATCTCTATGCTTATCGTAGGCAATAATTCTTATAGATTTGAGTAATTAAAATATTTATGCAAACACTTAGTATAATGAAACAGATAACATGTATTGCGTTGAATAATTCAGATTATATATTAACGTGCAGTTTTACTGATTCATTGCATTCAATTACTGTTTCGGCACATATTTCTATTATCGTTAGCATAGAAATTGATCTTTATGCACTCATAGCCGGGAAAATCATTTGCCTACGGACACTAGAGGATCGATACGAACATTACTATATACCAAATGGAAATGTAAGCAAATTTATTTAAAACAATTTGAAACACTGGCCATATAATGGCCGAAACCGTCAACAATAACCTGCTTTCCTATTATTATGAAAGCGCACGCGGAATATCTGCTCTGCTTTTGGTAAATAAAATGAATTTCGAAATCGCAGCGATAAAACAGTGTGGATTCGTACGGAACAAGTAGCTCGAATCGGCACAGGCACCTTTCACAAACCAACAGTTGTTCATTTAAGAAATTCCCAAATCTCATAAATTCATAAAACCCGACCTTATTATAGTTTTTTCCGTTCCTTTTCATTCAATTAACTCCTAATGTGCTCGTAAATTCACGTAGAAGCTACCAATCACGTACTAATCACACGCCCGATTGACATGTTATCGGCTATATTGAGAGCGGGGACTTTGGCGAGTAGGACAATCAAGAGACGGAGAAAGAGAGAAGGAAATAATGGCAAAGGGATGCGAGGAAGCTGAAACTTTCAGCTCCAAGGACTGTAGAAATGTATAGAAAATTTGTCGTAATCATCACATTCCGTAAAACTAATCCCAAACATGTCCGCACTTGGCCAATGTAACCTACCCCCGACCCCCCCCCCGTTGTCTGTGCAAACGGGCAGTTGTGTTGGTGGTGTGCGCGTGCGCGTGAGCTGCGCGCGTCCGTAAAAAGTCGCGTTCAACATTGTCTGTTGAACAGGAGTTAATCGTATTAAATTAACAAGGTCAGCGGGAAATTGCCTTTTGCATAAATGCTACGTACGCTCAAACGAAACTTCATTATCACCGGTAGATCGAGCCGATCGATAAGGTTCAGGTCTGATTAGGCGAGTACATAGATAATGTGATTGCTCGTGCCTCCTCCTCGCATGCCCAGACATCAAACAAACAATAATATTCCACTGCTCAGATTGGCGGGATCTGCAGGCATTTTAAAGTGCAGGCATTTTGAAAAGGAAGCAGCTTGGATCCAGAAAAATTGAAGCACGCGGGAGTTGTACGCGTTACTCGACGAATAATTAATTCGATTCTTTTCTTTGGTGGCAACTTTGCCACGCCACTATATATAAATGTTTTTCAAAAAACTGTCGATGCGAGAAATTGCTGCCCTTATAAAAATTAGCAAATCCAATCTCTCACGATTCAAGCTTTAAACGGCAATTGAAGTGATTCGGCCAAGTCGAGTGACCTCTCGCCCATCAAAGTCTTTGCGATTAATTCGTCCCATCTAAGCTGTCACATCGGCAATTACATTCCCACACATCCAAACGCGCACACACGCACACACATCTGTACCGCGTTCGCTGACGAGTTTCGTCTCGATCCTCGAGAAGCCCACCAACACATTCCAGCATTATATTATCTCGACACAATAAACACGCGCTCGCTCCCTTTAAATCTCCAGGTGACGACGTACTCACGGCAAGCTGCACTGAGATTTGAAATTTGCCAAATGTTCGGCAGCAAAGTTCTTATCAAAGTGAGAGCGTATCGGAAAACTTGCTCAGATATGCTTAAGCAAAGGCTCGTCAGTCAGGCGACAATAAATTGCTCGACCAAGTACGACCACACCAGTCTTCTCCTGCCTTTTCCTTCTAGTTTCATGGCAACGAGTATTTAAAGCTACGTAGGAAGGGGATCGGCCAGCCTAAATAAAGTTCCTTGTCAATGCTCACTCGGGACTGTAAGGAAATGGCCGGGATGAGGCGCAGCTAATGGAAAATTTAGGTGAAATATGTGAGAGGCGGTTCGTGAATACGCAGCGGCCGGGGCATTGAACAAACGAAAAATTGTTGTGCTGCCCAGGAAGCGACCTAATGGCACTGGCGAATTCGTTTCAGCAGCGAGCGAATCGACGAGGCGCGAATGAAGCTCGAAAATCGGAATTCGCGCTAAAATTGGTCTATTGGCAAAATACTACATCACTAAGCACTTTAGTTTTCCAAATGCCCGGATGTGTCGACGGAATATTCTTTAAGACACTTTGGTGCTGCTCGCGTTCCTTCCTGTCCCAGAGTCCTCGTATATGAAATTGGCGAGGCGAGCGACAAAACTCGGCGATTATCCGCTTTAGCTGACTGTGGTTGGTCGCTTGTCTGGATGTGAAATATTTGTGAAAACTGGAGATTTTTAGTGTCTTGGTGGCGGCCCATTCGTCAGTGTACAATGCATCGGAATATTTGCGAGGAAAAATTGTATTTCTATAAAGACAGCGAGGAGTAGTCGCGCCCTGGAATGGCAAAGGGTGTTTTATTTTTTATGTTAATGGCCCCTGCTCTCGTTTCAATGCCAATCCGATATTACTTACTGTGATTATCGCTATTATTGCAGCTATTGCGGGCATTTGAATAAACTGAGAGTCGAGGCGACGAGAGTCATTGGTAAAAAATGTTTTTAGCGCGGACCTTCTTCGCGTGAGTATTGTCATGTACTCGCCTATGCGTCGTGGGAAAGTCGATACATGAAATGGCAATTTCATAAAATTAGTGATCGCGGTCCTTGGGAACTTACTTCGGCCTTTAATGAATTATTGCCGAGCAGGAGGAGATGAGAATCCAGTTTGTTTGCAAAAAGTTGGCCATGTCGCTGTCATAAACAATCCAACGAAAACATCACAATGAATACCAAATACCTGAGAATATTGGCAATTTTACATTTCACTCTCTCTCTAATCGCCGTGGCTAAGCTCTTGTCACGCAACACACGCCACAATGCAAAAACAATACCGCTGCACCACGAATAATTAGGTCCAAATTAACCAGACTTTGTAATATTATTCGTCCCAATCGTCCCTCAAAGCGCATAAACAACTCGCTCAGACACGTGGCAGCGGAGCGAGCAAAAGAGGACAAAGTTGGGAGGCAAGAGTGCGAGGGCCCAACGCCAAAACAAAATATGATAAACTTGACAAATAAGCGTCGGTCAACGACAAGCCAAACAAAGAGCTCACTTGTCTCATCTACAACAACGAAACAACAGCGCACTTCCTAAAGACACGGCCCACAAATGCTTTTGAGGCCCTAAGGTCTCTTTTCAAGTTTCCCCGAACCCATCCACACGTTAAACACTTTATTCCCCCCGTCGAGAGCCAATCGCCTTCTCCAGCTTCGATTAGCCCCGAGACCTGGACGCGTAATCTAAGACTCGACGAATAATGCAATAATTGAAGATGGTCTTCAATTTATCCCGAAGCTCCACGTTGGGCATTCGCTGGAAAAGGCCAGGATGACTTTCAAGTGCTGGACTTTGAAATGTCGTCAGGTGCGTTGCCGGCAGAGCTTGTAATGCAATTAGAATCGTGGGGGCGCAATACAATTCTTTGGCCGAGTTGCGAATAGTTTGTCAGAAGACAGTCGATTGGGTCGTTGCTGTATTGCAGTGCCGGCCAAGGCAAACTTATTGCAGTCGAGAGTCAAGCAATCTTGGCCGTCGTCTTGTAATTATCGATTGTGCGGAAGGGTGAGCGAGGCGGGGGGGGGGCAATAAAATTGACACTCGGCGACAAATAATTGGGCAAACCTGCCGTAATTCAATACTCAAAACTCTCCGCACTTCTTTATCCAAGAAAGCCAAAAGCCTTATGTGCCAACGACATTTGCATGGCTGCATTGCGCGAGTCTGCGCGACTTCTTGCCCCAACCCACCCCTCAAGCATCCCAGTCCCAGGCTCCCCCCCCCCATGCCCAAGACTTCTCCTGAGAACAAACGGGAATGGAGTCGAGAGAGGAGCTGCTCGAGCAGATTTCGGGGCAATAAGGGCCGGTAAGCACGCCCGATCAAATAATGCTTATTTTATGCGGAATCGTAAATTCTCCAGTGCTCGAAGCCCCTCGGCCTCTCCTCTCTCTTTGCACGAGGTCGTAGCTGCACCAGGACAGCGCACCCACCTCCCGTCAATTATATTTTCATTTCACCCGTCGGTCCTGGATTTGCCAACGCAGCGCTATTAAAGTCCCTTTGGCCCTGCTCGCTCCACTCCCATTAATTCGCCACGTGTTTGCATACTTGCTGTTTATGCCCAAGCGGCTCTCCTCGCCAATGATGCCCGAGACGCCAAATGCCCGAGACGCGACTCTCGGAAGAGAGAGATGCAATTGCTTCTCGCCCACGCGCTCAGTCACCACGTAGCGGGGTACTCGGCTGACCTCCTAATGTGCACGATCGGCACAATTTCGGCGACGCAAATAAACTCGCAGTAACGGGGGATCGAGGTGATGATCGAGGTGGAATCCCCGCCACTCGCATCCGTCTCTTGCGATCGGAGGAGCTGCGAGATGCCCGAGACGAGTAATTGAATGCGCGCGGCAATGTGAGTTTGAGGTGCTACGTAAGACCGATGATCCGAATTAAAATTGCCGTACACCTGCGGGCAGATTCATTGACTCGTTGACTCGAACGTCCGCGTTCTCGCCAATTTGCCAATTGCCAGTGGGTAATTAACGGTTCGACTGAGGAGTTTTCGTTTGGCGCGCCTAGTAGAGGATCTCGAGGGTAGTTGGTAAGTGAGTGGGGGAGGCGCACAAGCGCAACGTCTTTTTGCTTTTGGTTGCTGCTGCTGCTGCATTGAAAGAGCCAGCCGAGGTGTCCACCTGCCTCTGCGTCTCAATGTTTGGTCTCTCTCTCTCGGAAAGGTCGCTCAAGTGGCGCTTGAATGGCGGTGGATTTGGAGGTTGGAGCAGGGCTCGCGTGGACGGTGGAGTCTCGAGGGCAGCCGAGGGCAGCCGAGGGCACTTGATTTATTATTTTGGCGAAGCGTCACCGCAGCGATCGCGTCTTCCGATTTAGCGAGCGACGCCTGGATGAGACGCGCGCGTGTGCGCGTGGGCGCGTGGAAGGTTCGGTTGGTCGAGTGGGGTGGGGGGAGAGAGGGCGAATTGTTGGTTGAGAAATGGTTGCCAGGGTGTCGGATCGATAATTGAATGTGAATTGTTAAGAGAGTGGAGGACGGACTTGTACATGTTGGGGTAGTAATTGAGCTTGTAGCACTTGTCAATGTGATTGTGGATTATAATGTTTTACGTGGCAAGGTAATTGTGGGCCGAGGGGCGGAGTGAGTGGTTGCAGTGTGCGTGCTAATTAATTATAAAGTAGATGGAGCGAATTGATTGGCAGTTTGCGCATAAATGGCACAATTGACATGTAGAAATGGCCAGCGATGGATTCAATTAATGTGAAGTAAGCGAAAGGTCTAATGACAGCGTGTTCCTGGCGATTGGAAGAGGAGAGAGTGAAATCGATTGGGTGTGAAAATCCGGCGTGAAATCTCGTTGTCCTTTGCTCGTAATAAACTCGGCAACGAATGAGGATAATTGCGCTACGTATGAGGCGTAATGTTAAATTGAGAAGAATTTCGGAGCGTGATTAACGCGTGGGTTGCGTGGGTGGAGAAGAAAGCGAATTTGTGGTTATAAATCAATCAGCCATACGATTGTATGGAATTTTTGGTAATTTGCAAATTTCGCAATTAATTGTTAATGGATGAAATGAACAAGTATTTTGCAATAATGTGTGGTTGGCTGTTTAGGTCTCGGTCGATCCTAATCTTATCTTTCACACTCGATTCGTATAATAGACAAGAAGAGTATTTAATTTTTGTCCTTGGTGCGAGTGAGGAGAGGCATATAGTGGAAGGAGGTGATAGAAGAAAAGAGTTTTGGTTTAATGTAATTCAGCGGTTGCTTATTTTATTAAAGTTATATAATATGTAGATATGATAGATATGATATTCATTTAATGAAATGAAGATGGAATAGCTTTGGGTGATTATTATTAAAAGTGTATTAGTAAGTAGTTGAGTTACATCTGACAAAGCAGCAATTAATTAAGGATTTGTAGACTTGGTGCGAGTGGCTGCAGTGCTGTTAATAAATAAATCTAAACTCGCTTGGAATATATTATTATAGTATCCGTTGCTCAATGATGTGCAATACGATGACTCTTCCCCTTTACATATTTTAAGAGAATTATCGTGTAAACTGCTGCAGCCTTGCCTCCTTCAACATTATGTGTACTTGTAAAACAACAAAGTACAATAATGAGCTTAGCAATGCAAGACTTGATGTAACAAATCACTTCTTCATTCTTCCTTGGTAGGGTTATTGGGGTTATTGGGGTTATTGGGTTAGAGGAAAGTAATATCTATACAACCAAATGAATACTTTGAATCGTGGATATGTTTAAGGAGAGACATCGCAAAAGCTCGCAAACACCACAGGTGCATAAGAAAGTGGGGGGGGGGGGTGGCTGGATTGTAAGAAGCCTTGGTTGCGTTGTTGTATGTTTTTTCGGCATAAAATACACTAAGCAGGATCCGTAGGAAGGCGGGCCGAGTTTGGGTGAGTGTGAGAGATTGGAAATAAAATGAACGTAAATTTAAAGCCAAAGCGTATTTGCGATACTTTGTTGAGATATTTGTTTGAGATGTATTGAGATATATCGGTAGAATAAAAATGAAATGGGACAAGAGGCAGTGATCATAGGCAATTGAGTGGTTTAACCATCGATAAATCAGAGAGAAAAGCGCTCGCGGCCAGTCCCACAATGTCCGTCGTCTAATGAAATTCTTTGGGAGCCGTAAAAACTTGTGCCGAGGTGAAAGGCAGTGCTTAACGGGGAAAAGAGCCAATTTAAATTTCAGTTCGTATTAAAGCTTGCGCGAGCGGCTGAAGCTCGAATAACGATAACGAAGCCGAGGAAAAGTAATGCCGTAATATTCACGTAGGGGGGTGAGGGGGGGGGCGTAGTAACGATCGCTTGGTAATGATCGGCGCGATAATCCGGGTCCGGACGACTAATTCCCGCGCACAAGACACAGACGTCGGACGACTCGTTCGGAAATTAATTAAGAAAGTAAGGCGCCGCTGGTCCGTAATACGATGTCTTTCTCGTGACTTGTGACCTCTCTGCGCTCATCCCCCTCTCCCCTCCACTAACCCCGAGCTTCTCTCGGCCTTTGCGCACAAAATCGAGAATTACGGCTTAATATGTGCGCCAGCCTACGGCTCCCCGCACTCCTTACGCGAATAATAATTGGTGATTATTCAACGGGGCTCCGCAACTTATCGAACTCCTCCCCACCCCACCCCCCACCCCACCCCCAATGAAGAAGTTGTTATCGTCGGCCCGAGCTTTTGGTAGAGATTTTCGTTGGCTGCTCGAGAAGTGGCCGATGATGCAGGGATTACGAAAGATTGATTTGGATTGTTGCTTTCTGAAAGTTTCTCGTGCTTTCGCGCTTATGATACGACGAGGGTTCACTTTGCATTGGAATGGGCAATTGGAAGTTGCATCGGCTAATCGTCGAGACACGCGATGCGCTCGTTTTAATTGGATTGACGAAGATGCTGCTGCATTTGCTCCCTCGACTCGCCAAGTTTGCTTCGAGTGATGCGTAATGCACAAATTGTCAAAGTATTGAGAAGTTGCGCGTTGAAGCGCTCAGAGTGAATTGGCTTGGAAAGTTGCGATTATTTGAATGTGCGATCGATGGAAAGTGCTGGTGTTTATGCTTTTTTCTCTTCTTTTTTTATGCTTTTGCCCCTATGATGGCCGTACATAGCATGTAATGTACACTTGTAATTTGCAATAAATTTGTTGGTTGGTATTGGAGCGAAGCGAAAGTGATATTCGCGTGGCTCGCGCATTTTATCAGTGGGCATGTGTGTCGTATATTTCAATTATTGCTCACGCGTTGGAATGGAATTATTTTCCCTTGGAATACGTGGCTGGGAAAAAGGGAAAATTCACCGGGCGGTCCTTGTGGGGAGTGTTTTCCTTTTAATTCTTTTTAATAAAATTTTCCCTAATTTTTTTCAACTTCTTTGTTGTACCCTCCATCGCCACGTAAATATAATCGTAAGCAATTACATGTACCGTTGTTGAAGACCATGTACCCAACTAATGAATTGTTAAAGTTCCACGGATCGGGAATGTTTTCGACTTGATGGTCGATTATCATTAATCATTGGGCGAATGTGCAGATGGGAGCAAGTAAGTTGCCAATACTTTGCCATTCGCGAAAGCGACAATACACAAACAGTTTATAAAATCATTCGTTTATTGAAGGGTCGAGGCTCACTATTGGCCCATTAAAGGCGAAATGCAAGTTTATCATTGTTGGGGTAAAGTGTGGAGGGAGTGCTCGACGGAACCAGTCGTGAAAATTTCGCGAAATTTGCTTCGTTATTGGCACGATTAAGAGAGCAGAGCAGAGAGAGGGAGAGAGAGAGAGACAGCAGAGCCGGTTGGGTTCGTGCGCGCGCTATCTTTATTAGGACCGTTAAGTACTATATATAAGCACATATTTTTCCTTCAAGGAATAAATAATTAAGCTGACCTATTTTCAGCGCACTCGTTCACGTTAACGATAATGACGTCGGTATCCTCATTTTTGTTACCCAATCTTTTTCAATTAAGATTAATTTTTTATCGAAAGGCACCCGACCATACAGATATTGACGCGCAATATTAAATCTTGATAAGCCGACGCGACAAAGCGATGAGGAAAAAAATAAAGAGAGAGAGAAAAAAATTAGCCATTGCAGCTTGGAGATTTTAAGGATAAATTATATTTTTAATGAAAATAATTCCTCGCTCGTAAATTGAACGAAGGATATTTTTTATTTACCCAGAGCCCGTGCCCACCGATACACCAGCCCCGTAATATCCCCACGCAATTGTAGAAATGCATTTTCATCGGAACGGCCTTCATAATCACACGAATATTCATCAGCCGATGCAATTGCCAATAGGATACCCCGATGCCTCTCCAACGCCCCCCCCCCCCCAAGGCCCCCCCCCCCCCCCCCCCCCTCACGCACCCACACTGCTACTAACGTTGGCGTGCGCAACCGCATTTATAGGCCGCGCAATGGGAAAATGCACGCATCAGCAGGGTTTATTAGAGGGAGAGGAGCGGCGGCAAAAGATAATAAAGCACAACAACATAAAGGAGTATAAAAATTGCGTTGGCCCTTGTGGGGTGAGAGTCAGGGGGCGTAGGTGGGGGGGGCCGAGCAAATTCAAATGTAAGGATGTCAAATGGGAGGGAAATTCGCGGGTCGAACAAAATATAAAGCGAATGGCACAACGAATCGAAAGCATAAAGTTAAATGAAGAGAATGGACGGCGAAAAAGCGGAGAATTGCCAAAAAATGGAATTGGAAAGGGAGGGGCGAGGGCGGGTGGGGGTGCGAGCGAGAAGGAAACGAGAAGCGAATCGAAGAGGGAGCTGAGCAGAGAAGCGATGGCGGCCTTCGCTTAAAATAAAAAAAATTAAAAGCGTTCACTCGCAAGAATCATCGCGAGCCATTGCCTCGGGAGCAGAGATGTGGTGGCGTTGCAGTGTAAGGAAAAATTGGAGCGTAAGAGATAAGAAGTTGGAGGAAATAATGACAATGGGGTGAGGGGGAGAGGGGGCGACCTATAGATAAATGTCGATTGCGATTATTTTGTTAAATAGCAGCTCTGTTCGTAAGGCATTTGCTGGAGGAATTGGGTGAGTGAATTGTCGGGAAGCAGCGGAGACTAGTTCTTGGGATTAATGTTGTTGTTGTTGTTGTTGTTGTTGTTGTTGTTGTTGTTGTTGTTGGTACGGTCGGTGGGATGGAGGAATTGATTAATTCGAGGCGTCGTCAGCCCTCCTCCTCCTCTTCACCTCTCAAGTCACCAACAATCCATTACCGAGCACGAGATTGTTAGAAAAATCATAAAATGTACATTGGCAGTTTATTCGAAAATTTAGCGGCGCAGCCAACACAATCCGCAATGTTACAGCGGAAAGTCAAAATTTTACGACTCGAAACTTTGGAAGGAAGGAAGGGAGGGAGGAGGAGGAGGAGGAGGAGCAGTGGACCAAAACGAAAAACCATTTTCCAAAACGCACACTCGGCTCCCTATCTCTCTTAGCGCAGAATAAAGTCACAACAGCATACATAAAAACCAGTTTATCGTCCTTGTTAATAAATTTAATTGCACTTTTATTGCCCCGTGATGACTGTTGTAGGCCAAATGCATTTATATAGCTGCAGTCCTGCGCACCAACCAGAAATATCGATTAACCGCCAAAAAGCAAACGGACAAACGGCTGCAAAGAGCCAAAGGAGATTCATTATTTCCAAGGCCTTTTACCTCCAATCCACATAGCCACTCGACGACCTTTGGCAATTTGACTTTTACGGCCAAACTTTATCCCATCGACACTGCATTACCTCTCGAACCCTCATCCCCCACCCCCTCCGGCACAACCCCACCCACGAACCACGAAGGGGCTCGTTCTTTGCCCTTCTTATCGTGCCTACTCGCGTCACGTGATACCAGCCAGTTTTGTGCCCTCCTCCCCCTAATCGACAATTGACAGCCACTACTCCCGGTCATTTCCGCGGTACGAGCTGCCAAAAGTCCAGTCACCGCACAACTGCCATGCCAATTGATATTTTCACGGCCCACGCCCTGCAGCATTGTCCCCTGCCCGACCGCTTCCACCCACCCCCCCCACCCCCACATTCCTGCCTCCCACGGCCAACTCTATATTCGAGCCAGCAGTTTTTAATCGCCGAGTTACATTAGGCCAGCTCGAGCTCGCTAAAAGCCGCCCCATCCGCCTATCAAAAAGCGCATCCGCATTTTTTCAGCCCGGAAATGTAATTAGCCTGCTAAAGGGACGGCGGATACGCCCGGAACAAGACCCATCGGCCGCTCCCACCCTCCACCGCCTTGGACACTTGACAAAGAGAGAGAGAGAGAGATTTAATCAACAATTTCCAAATAAAGCACGCAAACTATTCTTCCGATACTTTGCCCACCTCCCCCCACACCACTCCATTCTCGCCCTCTCGCGCCCTCCCGCGCCCTCCCGCTCGACAATCTCGCGGCGCGCAAGCTGCCGCCGACGCTCCACCGGCCAACTCCCGGTGGCTCCTTACCCGGCCATTTCACTCGCGCAAGCTCGTCCTCCTCTGGCTTTGCTGCTCCACAGCCGCTCAGAGTCAGCGCATTAATTCCCTCAGGCGCTCGTTCGCAGCTCGTTCGCAGCGAGTCCGCGTTCACTCGCACGGGCGAGCGAAGCAGGCCGATGAGTGAAAAAGGGCGACGAACCCCGAGCGAGATTATGAATCGAAGCCGGCCAAACTGAATTAAACCTCGATTTCGGCTCCCTGACTCCTCCGCCGCCATCCCAATGATGCTCCACTCCTCACTCGCTTGTTTCCACGTTTGAGCGCGACTCCCCCCTCCCCCCACACACACCTCACCACGACGCTCAGCTCATTAAAACGTAAACAAGACGGCCGAGCAGCTCCCTTTCTCCCCCCTCCCATTCAGCCTCGTGTCACTCTTAATTCGCCTACCTGCGTAGCTCGCCGACTCGGCACACCTTAGCCCGGGCCGCACGTGTGTGTGTCGGGCCGATGGGAGCGAGGCGATTGGCCTGCCAACATTGGACGGAGCTGCCGATAGGGACGAGGCCGGCTCTACACGGCCGACAATCTCGTTTAAATCGGGTGCGGATTAAAATTTCAATTTTTCGGCCGACTAAATTAAGACCTCTCGCGGCGGCGGCCTCTCAAATGCGTGCGTGCGTGCGTGCCGAATACGTCCGAGGACTTTTATCACATCTGCTCTTGAGTCTCGAGGGCTGCCGTGTTTTAAGCAAAGTCCCTTTTATCGGAGTCGAGATACGAGTTGGACGAAGGAGCCGTGGCTAGGCCTCGGCTGGGCCTTGGCTGGGCCTTGATTGCTGGAGCGATGCTGGATCGATGGGCCGCGGTTGGTGGGGCTGACGTCAGGTCCGGGCGACCTTTCGACCAGCACATTTGTGATAAATATTTTCCACTCCCCGTTTCCCACCATCGTATAAGCAACCTCATCTTCCACGTAGGCATGGACAATGAGATTGCCACGACCAAATGCACGGTACCGTCGAGCGGAGGTTTTGCACATTTGGTGCAGCTTGCATATTAGAGTCTCCGTGCACATTGAAGCCCAAGCTCACCCTCGCGACCTATACAAGCGATTTATACAATCTGCGCACTCCCAATTTGCACGCTCGGGCAGTAATAATAGTGGTGGATGGGCCGAGGGGAAGGAAAATATGCTGAAACGGAGAGCTGCCGCTCGGCTGAGAGCGGGGGGGGGATGAAGGTGGCGAATGTCGTTGGCGTCTTTATGTCGATATAGTTGTTTGTGGAGGGAACGGAAGTGGCCTGAAGAGAGCCATAACCAACGACATTCTCGCTCGGCTAATAAAACACGGGCACATTAATGCCAGGCCAATTAAAGGAGAGACCTGGAGACGTGGAGGGCAAACTTTGCGAGTCTGCGGATCTTGATGCTGCGAGGAGAGTGGGAGGAGGAGGAGGAGGAGGTAACCGGTAGCAGCACCTTGGAAGGGAGGAGGAGCAGCCTCGGGGAGCCGACTATTAATCTCCGGGCGGGAGGAGGTTGTTTGTCAGAGTGGCGGAAGCCGGGCGGCGACATCGTGGTGGAGGAGGTATCGGTGCGAGGAGGCCAGGGGTGCGTGCGTGCGTGCGTGCGTGTGCGGAGACTGGATTTGGAGTTGCACGAGAGTGGCCAAGGCTTGAGTACCGGGCTTGGCAGTAGCGAGATAAGGAGAGAGAGAGAGAGAGAGAGAGATTGAATTTGGCGCTGGTTGTATGGGTTGTTTTATGCAAGAGTTGGGATTAGAGTAGGAGCTGCAGTTTCTTATTTTGCGGTACGAGTTGGCTGGTTCAGATTGTATGCTTTCGTCGGCCCTTGGGATGTGACTGGGCGATAAGGCGTCGGGGGTGCGGTGTGCGGGACAGTCGTCGCACAGAATGGATTTGCGCGCGTTTGAAGTAAGGAGGAGGAGGGGGCGTGGAGGTGTAGTAGAGCTTTTGGATCGAGTGGGGTGGGGGATGGGGGGGTTAGGAGTCACGAACAAGTGGTTGGAATTTTGAGGGGAACGCGGTGGGTGGGAGGGGGTGCTTTTTAGTACTTTCGAAGGGGTTCGGGGAATAAGAAATAGTTGGTGGGCGATGATTTTTGGGGCGATGGAAATTGAGGTGATTGAGATATCGAGTGAATAAGGGGATAAGAGCTTTGGGGCTGGGTGACAAATGTAATGTGCAGTTGTGTTCTGTAATGAACTATTTGCGATATGTGTGTGTGCTTTTGTTGATATAAGTATGATTTGAGGGTGTGTTGGGGCGGTGAAATTTTAAAGAGCGTTGTAACGTTGGGGTATTGGGATAGTGGGAGGAGGAGGAGGAGGAGGAGGAGGAGGAGGAGGCAGGTTTGCGTAAGTTTACCTGTTGGTTGGTCATGGCGCTGGTTATGGGCCAAGAAGAGAGTGGGTGGGGATTGTTTTAGGGCGAATGGCAGTGTGAGATATTTGACGCGAGTGTCGATTAGTCGAGGTGATGATCATTGTAATGTGGAAAGTAGAGTTTTCTCATGTTGCACTGTTCAATTTGAGTTTTGCGTTAAATTTTGCTGCACTTGTGGCAGTGTGAGAGAGTCGTGCGCGTCATTGTTACTTTGTTTTCGCTTGCATTAGTGACAAGTGAACGCGTGGGAGCAAAACGATTGCTAAAAAGTAAAAATTCAACTCCTCTCGTGTAAAGTGAATAATAATCATGTAGATAATGATGCGTTAAGCTCAGAGTCCAAGAGCTGCGATCGACATTGGGTTGCATAAAAGAAAAATGGGGTAAAGAAGTCCGAGGTGGATGGGAGTAAAAAGTAATGTCGGTCAGCTGGACGACACGGAGTCGTGATTTGTAATATTTCGTGGGGTTGAGAGTCGAGTGAATAAAAGTGAGTTTGCAAAACTTTGTATTTCCTCAATCTCGTCGTAAGCGTTGGCAAAAATTTCCAATTAGTGGGTGAATTTATGGGAAAGTTGCTTGGTCGGTTTCCTTGCCGTTGGCTGCCCTCGCCCGGACATCATTGTCAAACGGAATTTATCGTCGAATCCTCATTTTATAGTACACTTATCTGCCCGGGATAAGTAAATTTAATTCACGATCGGTAAATTTTTAAAACCCACCCCCGTTAAAGAGGGACCAGAAGGAAATAAAGCCAAAGCCCGCTTGTGCGTGTGTGTGTGGGCGCGTGTGCGTGTGCGCGCGGAATGGTGAATGTAGGATGGAGGAAAAGCCTTTGCGAGTGTGCAAGACGTGCGGCGAAAAGTCGAACAGCGTCTAAAAGAGATTTGCCTCATCTTCCTCTTGGCCTGTTTCAAGATCTAATCTGCCATCGTAAAAAGCGGAAAGGTGGTGGTGGCGCACAGGTTGCGCTCGAAAAAAGCAGAAGTGAAAAGAAACCAGCGTGAAAAGATGGACCGACGGAGAGAGAGAGAGAGAGAGAGCGGAATTGAAAGAGGAAAGGAAAAGCGCTGGCAAACAGAACGATAGTAGGTTGCAAATAAGAAGAGGTCGAAAAAGGTGAAAAGAGATGAAAAAAGAGTAAAGAAGTAGCGCGCGTATCGCTTGGGTCTCAGTCGCGTGAAATGGAAGCCGCGAGAGGAAAGAAAAGTGTGGACCCCGGCTTAATGGCTTCCAAAAACTGGCATCGACAATTATCCTCAAGTTCGGCATAAACATTTATTATCAACAAATTAGCAAATGGTCATTGCCTCTTTGGCAAATTTAGTCGAGCCTATCGAGACTTTTCTAAAATCACCTTTTTATCACATTAGTCCCCGGCCCCACTTCTTGCACAGCCATTTCACGCGCGCGCACATCGTTAATTAAAAAGACCGATCAACCGACAGAAAAGAGTGACATCGCAAAGAGCGTAGAGGGGGGGGGTGCAATTAATCATTTGGCCTCGTAATAATAATAAGTAGTCGTCTTTCGGGCGTCTCGCAGAATGTCGTGGTGGCGCGCAGGTGGCGGAGGTGGGCGGTAGGGCCCAAAAGGGAAAGGGCCTCGAGAACTCGCGAAGCCCAGCCAATAATAAATTGCGGGAATTGAGAGAGGCGAGTGCGCCAAGTGCGCCTCGAAAGCTGCAAATGGACGAGATGTTTGTCTAGCGGGGTGGCAAAGAGCTGTAAGCAAACGGCATTCGTGCACGAGGGAGTACAAAGCGAGGAATAAAGACAGATATGAAGAAGGGTTGACGCGTAAGGCGACATAAGGAAAGGGTGGAGGGCAAGGAGGACGGACGGGGCCAGGGGAATCGTCCCCGGGGTCTGGGACTCCCCGAGGGAAGGAACCTCGCGGCAGTGCGTTTCACGGGGTAAAGGGGGGTGGGGTGGGGGCGGAGTGGGACAGGAAGTAAGATGTCTTTCTTATTGCGGAAGCATCTTGCCAAGTTCGCAGTGGGACCAGCAGCTGCGGTTCCACCACACAGACATCCGTATTTTCCGCGGTAATATGTCCTCGCGGGGGGTGGGGGGGTTGGTGGTAGAGAAGAAGATGCGGAAGTGGAACACGACGGTCCTGTGTCAAATAAGGGCATTGTGCTTTATGATAAATTACTTGGAGATTTATTCTCCTTATTGTAACGAGACGAAGAGTATTTCTTGAGCGGAGCCTGAGCCGAGAAATTTTCTGACTGATTGTTTTTATGCAAATCACTCGTGCCGCGAAACTTTAATGGCCGGGGTTGGGGGGGGGGCGGTGGTAGTGTTTCTCTCTCTCTCTCTGTGTTATCTTAGCTGGCTGCTGGGGCGCTTAGTGAAATGAAATGGGAATTCAATTTGAAATCAGATTGGAAGCGAGTGTTTCCCTTAGAGGTCGGACAACAGCTAAATTAATATAAAGCCGCGCCGAGTCTCTTCCCTCTTCCCTCCCAAATTGCAAATTCCAATTCTTTGAGATTCGTGGGTCAGGCGCGAGACACGTAAATGCCTCCCAATATAAATGCATTGGTGGTACTCGTCGAGGTCGAGTCGAGTGAATTATTCGAGGGCGATAGTGGAGTAATGACTTGATGCTGGGGAGGAGGGGCGGTCCCCGTAAGCCTGTAAACAGAGATGGAGCGAGTCTAGATAGTCGAATTGGATTGCGATGTGCGGAGGGCGTGGAAAGAGGTCGTTAATTTCGGTGGGATTCTCGGCGTTTGCGTATTGAATGCTTGATGGGGGGGCAGTGTTGGAGGTAATGCTCTCTCGAGTACAACCTCGCGTACTTCTTCAAATATTCTTAAATTGACTCTTAGTTGTTAATAAGCTCGCGACCTCGCTCCATTTATTGGATTGCGGCATTTGCATAGTAGGGCTTTGAAGGCAGAGCGTAAGCAGCACTTTGTGCTTTTGGGAAATAATATTATCCCACGGTAGGACGCTATCATTAGAGGAAATTTGAAACTATTTCCACAGACTCGCATAATTTGCCGATTCAATTGCTGCGCCCAGCACATTTCCAGCACCGCAGCGCACGCACTCGACAACGAAAGCACCATTTTCACCGGAAAATCGTCCCTCGCCCAAAGTAGTTTGGCCAACACCCCCCCCCCTTCCCCGCCGCCACAATACTTAAATATTTTCAACATCCGTGAGCGAGCGTAGGTCTTGGTGGAAGAACAATACGACCCACGCAACATACGACGGTGAAACAGAAGGCCAACTCCCCCGCCCCCGC
>JAPYYT010002188.1:0-19851 GCA_030522565.1 Ceratosolen corneri | reverse complement strand
ATCTATCTATCTATCTATCCATCCATCTATCTATCTTTCCATCTCTATCTGCCTTGATTGGACACAAAGCAATGCTTCTTTTTTGCCAACCAGTCGAACTTTATTGTTTTTCTTATAAAGCGACTCAAGAGAGGCCGCAATGAAAGAAAACTTACCTCGCGAAATATACGTCGAATCTTTATGACCCCTCTACGGAATCATTCTACAAGATGTTTGTAATAAATCGGTGCCGTCGAAGATTGGAAAAATTGAAATTTTGTTTGCAAACTGAGAGAAACGATGAGAAGATCTTTTTCCTTTTCTTTGTGAAAGGTAGAATACGCCGGTAATAAATAAAGCGAGTCAATCTGCATGAAAACTTCTGTCAAAAGTTTTACTGCGTTTTCGCATATACGATGCAATGATGCTTCTTATAAAATAAAAGTACGCGTATATCACAACATCCGTGTAAGATTTTTGTTATATCATCAATAATATTCATAGTATTGTATTACATCTTAAAAACAAGCAATTTTATAAAATTATAATATAATATTGTTTCAGCCATAATTATATTAAACATTGGTATTAAGGGATTTTAAACCATTTTTTAACTATTTTCTTAATTCAGTAAATGTATTTCATATTTATTTATAAATATATGCTATCATATATTGAATGCCAAGAATGAATAATATAAATAAAAAAAATGCTTTCTTTAAAAAAAATAAAGTAATCTTAATACGGAAAATATTTACGCATCAATTTATATGCTCATTTTAAGGTCAACGCCGATTACATAATTAACATGAATTACATAAAATATTTATTTTTAATTTTATATTTTCATTTCGATAAATTAGTTCATAATTTTTTAAGTGTAAATATTAACAGACGAATTTAAAAATTTTTCATTTTTAAACTTTTTATTTTTTATTTAATTTAAAAAATCTTTTATTTATAATACTTTTAATATTAAATTAATTTTATTTTTTTCGATACAATTTTATATTTATATAATATTTTACACGTATAATGTAATATATAATATATTTATACTGAATTTATGTTATTCTCTATTAATTAATCAATTATTTATTAATATATTTATTAATTAAATTAATTATTAAATTAAAAATTGGTGTAATGATATTTGTATATCTATTTTAATGTTTTTCTTCATATAAATAACCTGAAACTAGATCTTATCTTCATACCATAATATCATCTATATGTGTCTACATATTTGTTGAAATATTTATAAATATTTTTCATTATGATAAAAGAAACTTTTAACCTTTTCTAAATAGAATATTATGAAAATATTAAAATATGTGCAAGGTTCAAATATGAAAATGTACTGTTTTGAAAATGTATTATAACTTAAGTTTGTTAAAAATAAAAGTGCTTAATATGATTCATCGCATTTTAATTATTTCTACAAAAACTTTTCAAAAATTTATAATTATGTAGTATAAATTAATTTAGCTGGGATACTTGCCCATAATAACTGCAATTCTTTAATTATTAGCAAGTAATGAAGAAAAATATTACATTCCAATTTATCGAATATCGTATATTTTCATCAATTTGGAATCGTGACTATCATTGTTTTCAATTTCTATTGTCTTTTGCATAGGACTTTGAACATTGTAGTGTCCAAGCATTTCATGCTCTAAATCCCTAAGCTCCAATATTATGAACAAGAATGAACAAAAGAGAAAGAGGTAGCGAAAGAAAGGGTTGTGGATAGTTTCTCCTGTATATGCTATGGATTTTGTCGTCCTCACATTGATTTATTAGAATTGTGAAAGAGATACATTCAATTTTCCCTAGGCATCTAAAGCATTAACTTAGAAGCTTCCGTTAACTTCTGTATTTATAAATTTCTACTTTGGAAATTTAATAAATAATTTTTCTACAACAAAAATATTGGCATCAAATATTATTGGTATAGGTTAATAAGAATCTTAAAAATGTTTAAAGCATAAATAAATACATAAACTTGAAAACGACTACAATTGATCATTGTATATGAAATATGCAAACTGCTTACAAATTTACAAATAAAATACTGCTATGTTACTTGAAAAATTAATAAAAATTTTATTATACTTAAAATAAATTTATAATTAAGAGTAAAAATTGTAGGTTTATATAATATTCATTTTTGTATATATATTTATTATTAATATAAATGATATAAATAAAAAAGCTTTTACATTTGTTTTATTTTATTAACAAATTTTAATGCCAATTTCTCCTTAACATGCAGTCTTATACTTGCAAATTGATTGTCAAAGTCATTAAAATTATCTAAAAAATGTTTAAACCTTGTACATTTGTGAATATAAAACAATAAATATATAAATCTTTGCTTAAAGATTCTTTTATCAATTAATAAGAAAATATGAAAAATAGCCAACAATTATTAAACATAAATAAATTAATAATTTACATACACTTAATATAATTTAAATACTTTACTTTCAAAATAAATTAAATTTAGAAGTATTGAAAAAAATTTTCTATCGTTCCGTTATCTAGCATAAATAAATCAGAATTAATTGATAAAATATTTTCAATAAACATACTTTATAAAATTATTAAAAATAATTATGTCTTCATAAATAAACCAATTCTAAATTAATTTATCATTAAGGTTTGTTGATAATATATTCATTTTAAAAATTCGTTTGATATCATTAGTAATTAAAATTTTCATTAACAAAATGAGTATCTAATCTAAAGTAGATAAAGTAAATCTAAAGTATATTATAATATACTGAAATTTTATATAAAAATATAATATTATTTGTTATAAGCCATTTAATCATTTCATGGTATAAATTTTTCAATCAACAAAGAGTACTAAATTTTTTACTATTTTGAAGAAGGTGATCAAAATTGTCTAAGCTATATAACGAATTATTTTAATAAATAATTTCTAATTATACGACTTCTATCTCGATTGACATATATTAAAATCTAATCGAATAATTTTTAATAGCAAGACTTAAAAATCTTCATCGTGAATCGACTATAATTCCTGTTCTAAATTGGCAAACTCTAAAGCTAACATTCGAACATCAGAATTAATACTCCGGTGCACGTCATCAACTAAATCAAGTAAGGCTAAAATAGAGAAAGTTTACGTTAAATCTACGTGCCTGACAATTAATTGGAAATCGATAGAGTTCATACATAGGCGTCACGGAAAGTCGAATTTTAGCGAATTCCTCTATGATTCAAATTGCATATTTATTGTACGGCTTCTTTGTATAAACTCTATATGAATCTGTACTTGCGTGGATAAATTATTTTAAAAGTAACATAAAGAGTTTCCAGAATTACTCAGACTCAATATATTACTGAAATGATGTGTTGATAATTTATGCCGAGCTAGATATAGTTTATACTACTAAATTATCTATCATAATACATACTAACTATAACTAAATGAATTGATATTTTTATATAAGTAATAAATATTAAATAATATTTTAAAGTATTTTCAATTATGAACTATAATAAACATAATCTCGTAAACTATTTATTTTACAATAATTTTCATGTATTATTATACTAAAGCTATATGTTACTAAAAGAATTAATGCTACTTAAATAATTTGTGATGTAAGAATGTTATTATTAATAAATTATAAACTATTATACTATCATCGTTACGTATTTAATAATTTTACGTATCATTGAATTGGATGTAAAAATTTTAAATACTTAAATAAAGTTATAAAAGAATAAGAAAAATAAAAATAAAAATAAAAAAATAATAAAAAATATTATTCTAATTGCGTGTAAATTTTATACATAGGCTTTCTAAATTCTACTTATTTTTTAAAAAAAATATATTTTAAAAAATATTTTCTTAAATATACAAGGGAAAAAAATTATTAACGAAAAAAGCTTATGTTTGTATGAATAACAAAAAATGAAAACGCAACAAATAGCTCATTGAAAGTTTATTCATCATTACTTCAAGAATCGAGCAGATATTTCGTTAATGATACCCTCTAGCGGTGAGATACACTTCAACATTCCAGTTGACTTTACGAGCAGCATCGCTGTAATACTTTTATTTATATATATAAACAGCAAAACTACTGAAAAAATTCTGCGTATACTGCTCTGCAGTTCTCTCGTTAATAATTATTTTTTCACCGAGACTTTCATTTTAACTCTATTATAAATTCAACAATGGTTAGTCACGTGATGGCTAACGGCAATTCCCGTCAATTCAGAGATATTTTTTTCAATTAGGTTAATGGAGCTCATCTTTCTCCCTCGGTACGCTGCCTTTTTGCCTTCTTTTCTCATTCTTTCTCCCTCAAGCTTCCGTTTTTAGGGAGCCGTTAAGAATAGACGCAGTTTAGCTAGTCGGCACTGCGGGTCGAACATCAGGTCGTTAATTAGTGTAATATTGTAATATTACTCTTGTTTTTACCCGTTTATCATTTTATGCCAACGCTTAGTTATTTCTCATTCATCATTATAGCGAATAATTAATTCATTGTTGAATCAAATTAACATTCAAAGCTTTCTTATAACTAATAGCTATTAATAGGAATTATTTTACTCTAACTTTATGATCAGTATCATATGACTCATAATTGTAAAATTAATAAGTCTTCTTTCCGACTATCGTGTTAAATTATTATTATTATATCAAAATTTAATGTCGAAGTTCGATGAATTTTTACGAATATTTAATGCGCATTCAGTGCAAAACAAATCTAGAACCTTCGTAAATACATACCAATAAAATTTTGTTGTATAAATGTAATATTGTATTTTATTATAAATGAAACTTTAATCTATAATTCTTTCACAACTCTTTTACCATAATTTAATTTAATGAAATATGTTTATTTGTATTTTCAAATAAGTTCATTTAAAAACTATTTCCTATCAATTGCAAGAAATTAATATAAAACTCAATAAATTATTGCTTAATAAAAGAAATTATAATTTCTATTACAAATTACTTCAAATCAACATTATAATTCATATTATATTTTATAAATATAATATAAATATAATTATAAATCATAATTATAAATCATATTTTTCTGAAATAAAATGCTCATACTCTTAAAAAATACTATAGCAGTTAAATATAACTAGCAAAAACTTCAACGTGTAGTTGTACAATAGAGACTTTTGTAAGAAATATTCGAATAGAAATCAATGTACTCTTTCCAATCTTTGATTAAAACAGTTTTATAGGCTTATTATACATCAAATTAATAACTCGTATGCCAAAAAAACGTATTCCATCGAACTACTATTCTATTAACAATTGCTTCGTGTAAAAAATTATGCACTCTATAATTTCTGTCCCTTAAGTACCAATTAATTTCAGGCTGTGAATCCTATTATCTAGTCTACCTTCAAATAAAACAGATATTAGCCTAATAAGTGAACTAGAATGAGAACAACCGAAAGGGCAAATCTCACAACAATTCATGCTGCTCATCGATAAAAATAAGCGCGTCTTCATTCTTCGCAATAATTTAGCTGGCAATAACTCAAAGACCGCGTTCGTAAACATAATTCAGAGGTGGGAGGCAGGGCCTCTATTGGTTCAAAATGAAATCCAATATGTAATTCTAATAAGAGAGCTAATGTACCATTTGATTTGCCATTCGCCGCATGCATTAGAAATGGCTATTTTATGCTTTGATGAATACGAAAGAGCTGGGGCTATGTAATACGTGTGTATTTATGTTTGGGTTTGTGTGTTTGTATATTTGTTTGTTTGTTTGTTTGTTTGTTTGTTTGTTTAAGTGTGTGTGTGTGTGTGTGTGTTCAGAGATTCTTAGATTATTAACTAATCCAGTAGGATCTTTGTTATGTATCTACTTTAATTGGATATGTTGCCTGATTTTTATCATTTTGAATCCTTAATATTTTTCATAATTATACTTCATTATTCCATTTTAAGCAGTCTTATTAGATAACTAAAATCTGATATGCGAATATTTGTCTTTGTTTTTGTATTAACTTATTATATATGTTTTTTGTTTTATTATTTTTATTGCTATTTATGATATTATTGATTTTATTATACATAAATGCAAGCATTAGTTTATTCAAACGAAGAAAATTATTTTTTTTTTTAAATTATAATCTAAATTTTTATGAATTTATTGAAATACATTGTAATTATACTTATTTACTACTATTTTTACTAAACAAATACACTGTGATATATTAATTGTAAAAGTTCAAACTCGATCAATCACTTTTAATACTTAAATTGATTTATACTATTTCTTGGTCAAAATCATAAAATTTTTAAGCAATATAACATTTGATATAGAAATAATGAAACGCTAAGATTTGCTTTTAATACTTATACAAATTAAAATACAAGTTTATATAAATTCTACAATACTCTTTTTTATTTTTCTTTTGTGGGTAAATGGCAAAATAAGCTTTACCATCTTTATAAAGCATTATCGTTAAATAGTCGACGTACGAAACTTAAACTTAAACGAACAAACTTAAACGATATTTGCATTTCGATACGTCACGGTACACTATTGAGAAAAACGATTGATCATAACTTTTAAAGCATCGTAAATCCGATATCAAAAGTGTTATCTGAAACGCATACCACTATTTAAAGTCAGCTATTCTTCCCGAGTATTATGATTAGAAAATGCCAATGCAATAACCACGCGTCTGTCGTTAGGAGAAAACAACTTTCCATTGAGCGATGTAACAGTATTTGATTACGGGAGCGTGATTTTCAGCCATGTTTTTCCTTTTTCGTTTTACAAGCTTTTTAATATACTATCACTTATAACTCACCATGTTTTCTCAAAGATAATAAAAATGATATCAATCGTAGTAGCCCTCTTAAAAATACACATTTTTATATTTGTCTAATGTGTCTTTGTGTATTTGCCTAATGTCTATACATTTAGGAGATCTAGTCTTATTAATAGATTAAAATATATTAAAAAATACTATTACTTTACAGCTTTATGTATTGCACATATATGTACAATTGTATTGCCTTTAATTAATGTTCATAAAATTTTCAAAAGAATGGTGAAAGCTAAAAAAATAATTTTTTTATTAATTACTAATTATCATTAGAATATTATAATTCCATTTAATAATAACCATTGAATTAAATTTTTGTTAAATAGTGCTTTTATTTTCCAGGATAGCATAATCATATATGATATGCAAGATAACAATATTCCAGAGTTGTTATATTATTACCCATCACTCACATAGATGAATTTCTTATTTCCAATTTTTCGTGAATCTTCTTAAGTGAAAATTACTAATTCCTAGCATTTATTTAATTAGCTTAATATTATGAAATACTTTATTTTAACTGCTACGTATAACAGAAAATCTGATAGACTAAATTCTTAAATGCATTTTCAATTTTCATATTTCTGTAAGTTACTCCCTACGAGACTCATTGAGGTATGTGGTCTATCGATAATAGAAAATAAATTTTATTTCATATTTCTTGTTCATTTTATCAATATAGTACTTTTATTTTTATAAATAAATTTATTACATTAATATGGATAAAAATTAAATTAAGATGTTTATTAATATTTTTTAATTTGAAAATTATTTAACTCCAATTTCATAACATAATTATATATAGCTTATGTTTAATGTACACTTTTCTGTTTAGAAAAAATAGCTGTAATTTAGTATATGATTATTATGAGATTGGAAATGAAAGATGTATTATATAAAAAACACAAATATTTTCATTTTTGTATATTTAAAATTTTATTTTTTTTATTATTAATACGTAAAATTTCAAGAATGTTAAATTCATTTGAAATGATTTTGCTTTATATTATTTAAATTGTAATACAGTACAGAGCAATTACAAATTAAAATTATTTTCTATTACAAATTGAAGATCTAATACTAACCTCAAACTATTGTTATCTATTAAACCAATTTTGTATAAATTAAATTTATATTATAGCAACCACGTCAGATAGAAATTTTTTATAGACTGTATTAGGTGTGCATCTACCTCAGGAATTTGCAATTTGGAAACCGCAAATCACAAGCTATATAAAAGTTTGTGATTATAGTTGCATACGCTCAGATAAATACATTGATTAACTTGGATTTTTAATTATACTCTCAATCCAAGCGATATGCAAATAATTTGTTTTATCCACTTTTAATTCAGATGCCAAGTAATTTTGAATTGTATGCGATTTGGAGGATTCAACTGAATATACAGATTATATAAAAATAATAAAATAGATTTTATTTAAAATTTCGACTTTTTAATTTAAGATTACAGAACGAAGATAACAAATCATAAAGTATATTCCATTTTTGTTTGGCGTATTAAATAGAAAAATCCCTATCTTAAAAATAATTCTTTCAATAATTGAAAAGAAACTATTTAAATTTTTTATAATTGTGAAATTCCTTTGAAAATTTTGTATAAAAAAATTTTAACTTTTCTTTTTAATCTCTTGTTTCATTTAATAATACCCTAAAATTTATTCAAGTTCTACAAATTAAATTAACGCTTTGTAAAATTAAAAATAAAAGTTTTCGCGTCATCTACTTATTAATTGTGGGTGCATTATAAAACAAATTATAAATATATTGAAAGTTTATTGAAATAAATTGGATAGTATTAATAATGAATCAGAACCTACAAACATTAAAGATTCGTTTGTATTGTAGTTCTATTTTTGTTATAAAATTACACTGTTAAAGCACTTAATCAGTAGTAATATATACAGAATTGGATGAAATTTTGAGATAGAAATCATTGATAAATCGCTTTGATCGTGAAATCATTGCCTTATATTAAATTTAACATTAAATGCATGAATATAAATAGTCATTGCTTGCTTATTCTGCAAAAATAAAATGGAAAGAATGTCATATTCATACGACCTTATTACTATTATTTAAAAATCCTCCCGATTCCTTATCAAAAATTTCAAATTTATCATTCCATTATCATCACAATGTAGTTTATACATTAAAGCTATATGTTTACTGATAAATTATATAGTTTTTTATAAATATAGGAATAGTATAGTTTTTATAAATCGAATGTTTACCATAACTCAATTTTTTTCCATATAGAACTCTTCCTAACAAATAAGTATATAAAAAATTTGTTATTAAAGTAAATATAAAATACAAATCATCAAATATAAGCTCTTGTATAAAGTTAATCTTTCCAGGAGTTGCAGAATTATCTAATTCTATTTAATATTTACAATAATATTATTTCTATCATTAATTAGCAATAAATGCATAAATTACGAAAAGCACAAATAAGTATTTTCAACACTAACTATAAAAGTCGTTGAATTTATGATTGTATTTTTTTTTTTTATATATTTCAAGCGATCATGAGCTAAAACATATTATTAAAATCATCATAGCAATAATTTATGAACCACAATAATGAATCTGAATCAATACTTACATAATTAAACTGCGAATAGCTTTGTACATCATATATCCATTAAAATCCCTGAGGAGCACATCAACTTAACAAAGATAACATTTTTCTTAATTATATGCATATATAACATCGAAATATATTAATAGCAGATATGAAATAGTAGTTTCACGCGCGGGCAAGGAGCAACAATCGATATCTAAGCATATTGTACGATTGCGCATAAGGTCCGCTAGAAACTTCATACACTCGCAGAGGCGTGAGTACACGAATTCCGTCACGCACGTGAGCTCAATTAATTTTCATAATGACGTAATAGACCTCGATTAAGCGGCCGTTAGCCAGAGTAACATAACTAAGCGCGTACGAATTCGAAATAATTTCGATAGATGGAAAAATTATAGTGAACTACTGCAGTTAATCGAATGAGTGTGACTGTCATAATGCGTTGACGTCCCACTATCATTTTATCTTTTTATCTCATACTGAGAACTGCGATGTGATCGCACCCTTTCCACTGTTAATTAACTTTACTAAGTTTTTCGTGTTATAATGGTCCTACTTTGGGGTTTTTTTGATATTTTAGAAAAAGCTATGTTTAGAGATAGTTAGTAGAGTGCAATTGGACTAGTAACTGCATCATGACAAAATAGAAAACGTTGAAGCAAATCCATAATAAAGATAAAAATTAAATTAAGGAAAGGTACTGATAAACTTAATTTATGATGTATAATATTGAATAATACGAAATCTTCTAAATACCAAGGGTACTTTAATTGAAATATATGTCAATAGCTTATCAACCAATGATTGGTCTGATCTAGAAGAATTAAATTTATCAAATGACACGATTTATAATTATAATATGATAATTTTAAGATATTGTACAAATTCAAATGTTTAAAAGAAAAAAACACTAAAAATTGTTCAAAAAATAACATCCCCTTAGGCTGAATAGTTCAATGAAAATACAAATTATTTTTATTTATGAATTGAAATATTGCTTCTCATTTCTTTTTCTAATATAATGATGTTTACATTTTCATTTTAAATTTCCATACAATCATATTATTTGATTTATGTAAAAAAATAATTCAAATTTATAATTCATTACTAATCACGTAAAAGAGTGATACACTGGATTTTTGAATAAACCTTTTACCAACATCCATCTTTTTAAGATGCAAGATAATATAATGGTAATAAAAAAGAAGATTACCTTAAAACGTCTTATAGCTTATAAATACTGACACTAGTGCTTATAACATCGTGTTTCACGAGCTCGTATCTTATATATTTCAGGAGGGCATTGGCTCGTTAAAGGTAATTCCCGGTGGTATCCAGTTGAGAGGTCAAGCCGCCATTTTGGATGCCCTGATAGCTTCAAGTGTCAAGTCAAGAAGAGGGAGCAACTTACAGCTCGAATCTTGGGCGAACTTCACTGCCTCTGCGAGAGGAGACAACGGACAAGTCCTTGCAAGATTGACTCTGAGTAAGAGGACAAAATTTTTTATGCGTCCAAAGCTGAATTCCTTAGTCAAAAACCAACCTCTGCGATACCTCATTATAAAAATTCAAAATATATTCAAATCGTACTCATTTGTAATAATGAGCTTTAAATATGCCTATGAATTTTAAATTAAAATGGAATATAATATTCAACGTACCCTGAAATATATGTTCCCATGAAGTAAACTCTCGGAAACTACTGGAGAAACACCTCGACTATCATTAAATGCATGTTAAACAAAGTTTTTTTATACGTTTTTTGTAATTACAGTCAAAAGTAAAAGCTTTTGTGGTATATCTAAAAGTTTATAACAATTCCATGTTTTTACAAATCCTATTTTAAAAATAAATTATATTATGTACATAAAAATTAAAATTGTAAAAATTAAAAATCTACATAATGTAAATTAATGTAAATAATAAAATGATTTGATTTATTATGGAAGGTGCTTATTTGTATATAAGTATAGAACATATCATTATTAAATTAATTATTAATTAAATTGTAGTATGACATTTACAATATTAATAACAATATTGTGCAAAGCATCAGTATGACAATTTTATCTTGTACTTGTAAGCGTTCGTTTATTATTATCATCGTTTGAATTAATGAATTAAATTACCAATATTATTTCTAATACCTTAAAATTGATTAAAAATTGTAAGCCATGCAATTCATCTATTATAAAAAAATTCTAATTTCATTACTTAATTTTCCTAATCAGTTCCCTTATAAAATTAAGGCTACTACGTGATAATTTATACATATTTGTTTTATCTATGATTTCTCTAAAAATGATTACACATATTTTAAAAACATATTCGATTGATCAAGCAAAGATAAAATTTCGTGAAAGTAGTGATTATGCACGATCGATGATTTAAGTTTCGTAAATTTAACGTAACTATAGCAAGTTTTCATTAGCTGTTAGCAATTGCTTATTCACAAGTACCCGTTACATATAAAACCGTAACGGAATATTCATATACTGGAACACGATGTGAACTAGTCATAAAGATAAAAATTGCACAACTTGATTTAATAATCCAAACTATTTTTCTGCAAACAAATATTGACAAATAATTAATTACACTATCTGTTAATAAAATATATTAAAACTTCGTCAAAGAGTTTAAGTATTTTAAAACAACGATTAATATTCCATAGAGATTAATGTGTATATCAAGATTAAATTAATTAAATTACAAATATTCAATAACTTCATGAAAATTAACAAAAGCTTCATACTTAAAAATTACACCACAATTTACAATTCAATGATGAAAAATTATTTCATATACGATGAAATTTAATATTATTAATGAAAAAAATTTTAGGAATTTAAAATTCTACAAAATCAATAGGTAAGGACAAGGCAATAAATGTTTAAATGCACGTTATATTATTAAAGTTAACAACATACATTTCTTAAACAATACATAGCTTTAATATGATATTTGGAACAATATATGTTTCAAAATAAAATAAAATATATCTTCTCTCTCATAATACACACGTTCTTATAAATTAATAAATTTCTATACAAATCTTTATTTCTCAAATTTGACATAAATACTAAAAGCATACATAATTATTATATAAAGGTAAGCCTGCAAGAAGAACAAAACATAACATAAGCATAAAATTAATGTTCATTATAGGCGAAGATAAGTTGGAATGCGTATCGAGAGCATTCCGAATTACGGATCCTAATGGCGAGCTTCTATTCTCCGCGAATAAGGAGCACGTCGTCGTCGGGGCGAAGACCCTTAAGGTCACAGGCGTCGGAGGTGCAGTCTTTGAAGGTAGCATCCAAACTCCCCTTGTCAGCTCCGAAGCAGCTCGCGATCTAAGGTGATTTGTTATTTCGTTATTGATTGTGATTCGTTATTTCCACCAAACTTTAGATTGGCTCGCTCTTTGCAGTCTTTTAATTTTATATATTTTATTTATATAACTTATTGATGATAACCTATTGATCTGATGGTAATGCAATGGTAGTACATTGCAAAATTATTAGATTAGACTGACATGATAATTGTGTTATGTAATAGTAATGAAAAGAAGTAAAAAGACGTGACCGAAATGCGTGCGTGGGTGTGTGTGTAGGTGGAGAATGGATTTATCGGTATATATATAAGCTACATATAATAAGCTACTCGGTTTAATGCTACAGACAACATACGTTTTTCTATTAGTTATTATTATACAATAACTCGACATTTGTGTTAAAATTTTCATTAAATTTATACGATAGAAAATTTCTTACTTCATCGTAATCTTAGATACATGGGCAAAAAATCGATGTATGTATTATTTATTCATAAGGTATACAAATGCCGCTGAAAATATTCAATTGTGTGTAAAATGCCAATTAATAATGGAATAAATACAACCAAACATGTATTTCAAAAGCTCTGTTATTTATCAACAATAATGCAAATAACCTGCGACTGACTTAAACCACATTTACAGTCGAAAAAGAAATTAATTTGAAGTACAATGCATAAATTTCTATACAATTCTCGTGAAAATGACTGATGTTATAATATTAATTCTGAAAAGTTATCGAAAATAATTTATACATTGTTTCGAGTCTTTTTATTAAATATTACTGTAACATAGCAGATATTTATTTACTTTCAAAACCATAATTATATATATAACAATAATACTATGATTTAATTAGAGGAACACAATATTATTCAGCATTTAAAGAAAGATTTAGAAGATTTAATGCAGAGAGCTTGCCATATATTGATAATGGTAGTTTTCAGTATATTTACGTCCCATTACCAGTTAACGTAAATATAGAATTGACACCAAATGAATTACAATACTACCTTCGATTGCTCTAAATTCAAAAGTTCTGTTTCACTATGTAATTAATTTTAAATAAAAGAATTTTGCCAACCTAATATAATCAGAGAGCAGAGCTCAGGAATGTAAACCACTAACAAATACAGGGACTCGGCTATTTTTCCTTTCAGATTAGAGTCGGCAACGCGTTCGCTAGAAGTGAGGGCGCCACAGCGAATAAACGTAGAGTCGTCGGCCGGCGACATCAGCGCCACCTGCCTGTCACACATGAAACTCACGAGCCGCGAAGGAGCAGTGACGATCGAATCACGCAGCATCTTTCTTAAAGGGCTGAGGACGACCCTTCTCCAGGAGCACGCCACCTCGGCTAAATCCTCGGGAAAGCGCCAGGGTAATACGAACAAGTCGGAGGGTATTGCCGTTTATCAGCTTTGTGCTTGTGCCAATGGACGACTTTTCCTCGCCCCGGCCGAGGGCATCTGTCAGTCCGACAAAAGTCTTTGCTAATGAACTGACTTCATATCTTGAGGGGGAAGGGATAAAATGGACCAGAAAGTATAGCGTGCGGATTTGATTTGTCCAAGAGTCTGCATTCTCGATTGTTAAAAGCGTTGTTAGTGCTTGCAAGTGGATCCGATCATTGCTTTGCGAGCGATGAAGTTACCGGATTCATATCGAGTATCTGTTTTGCCGGCGATCTGTAAAGAGATTTTTATGGATTTCTTCAGACATATGATTTCTAGATTTCAAATGTCCACAGAAATTAAATTAATTGAGCTAAAATACACCTCTGTAAATTCCGTAAAGATTTGTTAAAGTAAATTATAAATAATCTCAATTTTTTTCGTTTAATGCTCGGTTGATTTATCAGTTGCATCATTTAAATGCTTATCCATCGTCCTTATCCATTAAAAAGAAAAAAGAAAACAGAAAAATGTAAACATTTTATTTCAAAGTATATAATTCAAGCTTTCGAGCAATTTATTTTTTAAAATGATTTTGATAAAACTAACGCCTCTCCCTGGTGATTTTTATAAGTAAAGTTTTTTTTTTATCACAGATTCTCTCAATTTAATAATAGAAGACTATGAAATTTAAATTATAATGAATTAATGCAACGGAATTTGGAATATGCATATTTGGAAATATTAAAAAATTATACTAATATCACAATAATTGAATCAGAAAAAAATTAATTGGTATAAAAGTTCCTATTTACATTACAAATAATTATGGTAATTTCTAAATTATAAAATAAGTTAAAAAAAAAAAATTAAAAAATTACCAAGGAGCTAATTTAAGTCATTAGCTTTTAAGTATCCAGTATCGAAATATTAGTATAGAAAATACACGTCTGAAATTATATTTAAACTATACTTATAATTATATTTTCTTTAACTTTAATCATAACTTTTACTGCAATTATGTTTAATTTTTAATTTCTAACTAATTGCACAAACTACTAATATTTTTTCTTGAGTAAATTGAATAAATTTTGTACGTATATAAATAAATGTATTAAAGAAATTGACGTTTTATAATTATTCAAAACGTCCATTCTTTTAATTAAAAAAAATAGATGTTTTGCAAACCGAGCAAATATTACAATTGTATGACACATTTTAATAAGTAAAAAGAGTATTGGAAGAAAAATATAAACACTATTATGTATATAATAAAATAATAAATAATAGTAATAGCTAATATTTATTTCAATTATCGTATAATATTTTAATTCGCCAGATCAGAAATATTATTTCTGAGCATCAGAACTTACTTTATTTAAAATGACACTTAATATTCAACGTCAGTATATTAATTGAAAATGCAATTTCAATGTATCATTAAAAAATGAAGTTACAAAACAGTGGCTAGCCAAGACACAGGAAATCTAACCATACAAAGTAATACAAACATTATTTCGGGTACTTTACTGAAAAATGTATAACATTAAAATTATTTGAATATCAGGTACTTCTAATTATCATTTTCTTTGGAACTATAATATAAACATTTTGTGTATTAATTTTGCACATGAATAATAAGTTGCCTATACTACTGCTTCTATTAAAATTATAACAAAATATTTGTCAAAAAATTCAATTCAACTTAAAAATAGTTAGTATTTTAATTATGAAAACCCGAAATACTGTCATTTACAATAATTTATTTTTAAAATTTGAAGATTTTATAATATTACAATCATTATATAGCTGGTGCAATATATAAATGATATTCTGTATTACGTATTTATTCATACTTCATTTGGCTAATAGAATAAATATAATGTGACCATTATTTTAGAAATACATTGTCTAGTTTAGTAATGTAGTGAATTGCAAATAATGTTGAAAGATTATCTCTATTGAAAAATTGTTTTAATACATAATTTTAAATGCTTCAACGATTATTGAAAAATTACTTAAAATTTATATTTATATTTCTAAAATATTTTCAGCTTTTTTAAGTAATGCTAAAGATTAATACTCAAATATAATCGTGTTGTTTAATTTATAAATAATAGGAATCAAGTATTATTTAAATTTAATAAAATATGAGCTTCAAAAATTACGTGTGTTAAATAAAATTGATGGGAACGATTTGCTTTGAATGGATTAAGATTTTTGTAAATAAAAGTAAGATATTAATTTTAATATATCAAATAAAAAGACGTACTAATCTGTCTTCATCACACAGTATGAATTTAAAATTTTTAACAAAATATGCTACATGTATATCGAAAGCGCAGTAGTCATTGTTCAACAACTTTTACTAAAGTTATTATTTAGAAATATCCGCTTCATCAGAATGAATATTAAAATCAACTCACATCTGGACATCTAAAAATTGACTGTCTTTCAAAAAAACAAGAAAATAAACAAAATTAAATAAAACACGGCTCAATCAATGAGAAAAAAATCTGATTAATGCTTGACTTCATACGATAATGATATTATTGAAAAACTTTCGTCGAGAAATAAAGCGAAAATGATTACGTGAATCTAAATAAATTCCAAATAAAATAAAGAAATGAAATTTATAAAAGACAAATGAACAACATTATAGATGTAGATATTGCATGCGATAGTATTGAAGTGTTCTCGGTATTTTGACGTGTATTTTTCGACGAAACTAACGGACATTGCAATGCCATATTGTGTTTGTAGCAGTGCCGCCAGAGTTACCCGCAATGTATATCTTGTATATCAATAAAATTAGTAATTATCGTTAAAATATCTGCACTTTATTCATTGAAAATCCTTCTGTTTCTCTTCCACATTTATAGAAATAGGCAATATGTAGTTAACGTTAGTAAAGCATTGTTATCTCCTTAATTTTAATAGAAAAATTGATAATCCTATTATTTTTCTATTATTTATAGAAATCTACAGATTCAGTATAATAGAAACTGAGTAGATATAACTAAGTTATAAACTCGAGACACTGAAATACATACGTTTATTTTATTTAGACGCGGAATTGATTAGATTTGACTAGACTACAACAATTTCATTTCATATTGAAAAATAAACTTAAAAATGAATGTTAGTAGGAGATTACTTTTATTTTTCAATTAAAGAAATATTATTTCATTTGGTAAACGTAGTTAATTAAATTCAAATAGTAATAGTTCTGATAAAACTTTAATAACAAACCATTTTTTGATAATTATTATATAATTATAACTAATTTAAATTGAGTATTTTGAACATTTAACACATAAATTCAGTTTTATTCTACTCTAAAATTTGTTTCTACTCTGTTCTACTCTAAAATCCATTATTTTGCAATTTTTATAATTATATATTTATAATGAAAATTACGACCTACTAAACGTGTTTTTTTTTTTAAGTAAATTGAATTAGTTACATTTTTTATTATTATTTTATGACTTTATTTTATTGTTATACGATATTCGATCGAAACCGATTTTGATTTTGAAATTACCAATGTTACACCTTGATCCATGTACCAACACTTTTAGTTTTATTCATCTCAAAAACTCTATTTTCTGCATTAAAAATTTCTGAAGCCACAGCACAGTGTATTCATTCGAATATATTACAGATTTTCCCAATATCATTTACTTAAGTTTTACATTACTTAAGTTTATTCAAATATATTAATAAATTCGATTTTATCTACTGTGATCTTCAATAGACAAGCATTTGTTCACAATTAAAGTAAGTAAAAAAACTACACTATCATTTATTTATAATTATTTCGTATTTATTATTAGTACTTTAAATTATTCTTTTTACTATATTTTACGTAACGTTACGCCACCTTGTATTAAATTTATCTTTATCAACATATAATTGTGAATATTTCACACTGAAGTAAGTATATTACTTTAAAATAAGTGAAATTTGCTCTTTAAATACAATCAATTCGGTGCTATGATATTTATACTTTTAAGGTAAACCAATCAGAATATTTATAAATCGTTAGACATATTTTTTCGATATAGCCTATTTCGTTCAATGAGGTAATTAATATTTACACCATAAAAAGTCTTTAGAATTTTGAGCATATAAGATTTTTACAATTATATAAACAAACATAATATTAAGCACAGATTTCATTTTAGTTATTAAATAAATGATATAGATTGTATAAAAATATACGAATACTATTGTAAACTATAAATGAAACATAGTTTCCATTACTAAAATATTCTCAATGATCCGAATAACATGATTATGAATAAAATATATATGTAATATAATTAACTAGATTTAAAAGTTCATGTGAATTTTTATATTAAAAAAAAGAATAATTTAAATCTAGAAATACTATATCGTTATTATTTTATAATTTATAAATGAATTATTTAAGAAATATAGTATTACGATGTTTTTTTTTATTGTTTCAAATAGAAAGGAATAAATAAATATATCTAATTCATTATTGTATTTTTTTGTATATAAATCCTATACTTAATGATTAAACCTTCAATATTTAATATCCTTTTGTATGTAGCTAATTTTTTAACTTTTTTTATTAAAAAGATACAATGTTGAATATTGGTAATATTTTCATTAAAATTTTATATCAAAGTTTCAATTTTTTAAATTCTTAATTTCAAATGATACATGTTTTATTTGATTTAATCTAATTCTGATAATTACATCAATAAAATATTGAGTATCCTTATATATTCTAATATCTTTAATTTGTTTAAAATAATACGTACTGTATATAAATGGCCTTTTTAATATTTATTTTTCTATTTAAAAATTTAGAACAATCATATATTCTAGCAGTTATAATGGTAAATTACACAAGAACAAATACAAATATGAACTTATATGTATTCACAGTAATATATCATTATATGTTACTGTTCAAGATTCAGTCAACAAATCTCTCATGACTGTGCCTAAAATCGCGCCTTTTCTATCTAATCACGCAGATCATTCAATAACTGCAGTATTTTGAAGCTTGTTTACTTATCCTTCTGTTTCTTAGAATATTCACGCAATTCTAATAAAAAATGTAAATATTAAAAGCTCAAAATCCACACTCCCGCTCCAATAGCAGTAATATATTCACACCAAAAAACATTGCTTCAGGAAAAGGGATTAGTGCAAATATAAAAGGCAGTTACAAAGGCATTAAGACGGCTAGTTCGAATATAGAGATCTGTTCGAGATTCCGTTCGCTAACGAAACTCTCTTCGATTGTATTTACGTTTAGAAATTTAGTCAGTGTTTATCGATCAAGGCATTGCCCAGTCCGCAAACGTTAAATGCAATGTTTATAAGAGACTGACTTTGCAGCACGCTTTTCCCCCTTTAACCTACCCTTTATCACTCCCAATAGAACAATAGAGGGGATGCCCGATATATGAATACGATCGCATGGAAAATCAGTTAGTTACCTCCTGGACTAAGACTTGACCTTTTAAACTCCCCAGTAAACATCTCGACGAAAGACTGCAGTTCGCCTTCCCCTTCGAGACCCCCATCTCGCTAGACGATAGTAATTAGTACATTTAGTATTACGCCTACCTAGTGCGGCTCTCAATACAGAAGCGTCATTACACAGACATTTCCAGATTCGTGTAAATATATAAATCTTC
>JAPYYT010002187.1:0-19851 GCA_030522565.1 Ceratosolen corneri | reverse complement strand
TAAAAAAAAAAAATAAAATATAACAATATCAACGTACTTTCGAGCTTGGAAAAAGAAGCAGGTGTGGTGACGTCGATTAGGGCGAGCGTCAGGTGCTTGAGGGCCGCGTCGAAATCACCATGGACCTTCAGCATCAAACCAAGCCGTAGGTGAACCTCGCAGGCTCGCGGAAATCCTGGCTCCACCCATAGCACCTGCTGAAACGCTTTCACTGCCCTGCAACAACAAGCAGCACGGAAAGCCGTTTATAGTAATATTCATGACCTTGGGCTGCGAGGATCGCATATGGAGAGCGCGCATTATCGATTACGATGGCTTTGATCTAGGAGGATTTAAGGATCAGTTGAGAGGACAGAATGAGAGTCTCTCTCTGCTATATTTGCCGGGACTCTCGGGGATTCGCAGCAAATGCCGTAAATCGCTGTGATTTATTAACATTGTTGCAAGTATTCAGGTCGATATAAAATGGTGCATTTCCTTGGAGCAGAGGCTGCTTGTGAACTTTTTTTTTTTTTTGTTATGAACAATTAGCGATTGCATTGTTGTGTGTCGATGGGTTTTCTGAAAAGATGATTATTATGTAGCGTGAGTGCAATGCGGCAACGTATAATTATTAACCTTGTAGAAAACGCTCGCCGTGACGCGCGTTCGAGCGTTCCGAGTGAGGAAATTGCAATTTTATTGACAGAAATAAATTGTTCGGTTAGGCCTATTGTATTGCTATGGATATATGATGGATTTAATGGATAAGATTTATTGGAAACAGTTGCATGCAGTGGTGAATGCCGTTAGATATTGATCAGGCTCTCGCGTCAAATGTTCAAATGAAATTTCACGTGCTTTTATATAATCCCCTTTCCCACACACACACACACACACACACACACACTTGTTCATCATCCATATTCAGACACGCGCTTATTTATGAATATGTATATAATATAATAATAATAGATATATGTAGATATGGATATATGTGTATGTAGATGTGGATAGATATGGATATGTCGGTTTGGAGGGAGGACGTCGAGTAGGCAGCGTCAAGATATTACGATTAAACAAAAATTCAATAACATTATGCAATGCCACTCGACGAGTTTGCAAATCCTATTCAGTCCTTATATTGTTCCAATGCTTCGTAAATAGTTCCCATCAACGTTTAACCTAGATTTCCGCCAGCGAACCAAACAGTAACGCAAATCACTACCTCATGCCATTCCATCATTCGCTTTACTTTCCTAGAGAGGGCATTTCCTCATAATAAGTACTTTTATTCCGGCCTATTTTCCTTCCCAAGCCTTATCGCTCTGATCCGAGTTAGACAGCTGGATCCTTCAAGGAACAGCTTTCCAAATTGCACTAAAACAATGAATCTCGTGTCGGAAAATGTCACACCATTCTCTATTTACGGACAGAGATATTAAGTCTTGGAGAGTTTGTTTTATGATAAACGAGTTTCATTAGCAATTGGTAGCTTATCAAATAATCATAATAGTTCGTACAGAAATTTTTAATTTCTCGAATGACGGAGGAGCGCATATCGACTGTAAATTTAACGTATATTTCGCACGTGTATACGAAAGTCCTTATACGAATGTTAATTATTGTTGACTGCAGTTATAAGCTCATTAAAGTGGGAATTTAGACGAGAAATTGTTATTTCGCTTAAGCTGGTCACCATTGTTTTTACACAGCATTTCAATTTACTGTCAAACCGCATCAACAACTTCAATCGCTGTTTTATACTTCATGCGCACGCACACACACACACACACACACACACACTGTACCTTTAGCTCATATTCCGTAAGTAAAAATATCGAATTAATGGCAGCTTTGATAATTAAAGCTGTAATGGCGATGACGGCAGCGTACATTATTTCAATAAGTGCCATGGCAGCAATTGTGCTTGTTCTTGAATTATGTAAGAACAATTAAATACGGTTACAACATTCGTAATGAGCTGTAAAATTTCTTTCATTAAAGTCTGCCTCGGCACTCAATTTGCATTCGTTAAATTATGCTAAACTAGTTTACGTTAATTTACGTTTTATACGTCCAATTTACTTTCTGGATAAAGACTCGCTTTTCAATGTACACACTCACTTCACTTATTTTATCAGCTTTATGACTTTGAAATTCTCGCACGCAGCGCGCAAAAATGGTTAACGCCTATCTACAAGCTCTACAATGTATTCTTCGATTTCCTGCCTCAAAAGCATACACACTCCGGCTAGTTTTATTTATACCGCGAAAATCTTCCAACTAACAGTACGCAAACGCACCTGTCAAGAGCGCATTCTGCACTCTCCACGTGACCTCGAAGCATCGGGCGACTTTTTTAATACGCAAAGCCGCGGCATTTTATGGAACGTGGAAAAAGATTAGCGGCCAATAACCCTTATTAAAGTAATTTTAATATCGATACTGCGCCTCCGTAATGCTTTTCAATAATAAAGCGCCGAGGAGTCTCATTAGACATTAAAAGTATATACTATTTCCGTGTCTATAAATAGCGCATTTATAACTCCACGCGGCCTATCTGTTGCATAAAGTTGGCGTTGAAATTCTTTGGGAGTCGAGGAAAACGAGGAAAAAAAAAAAAATTCCCGTAATAATGGCCTTCTTTGGAGTATAGACGCAGCACTGTCGGATTTACGCTCATTATTATCAAGAGGCAAATGCCATTATTACAACGATTATTCGGCCGTCTTGAGCCTCGCGATAATGGCGCGGGCAGCTCCGCTCTCGTAAAAATGCCACAAATCCAAGTGGAATCATCGAATGGCCGGAAAGCGCCTCTCTCTCTCTCTCTCTCTGTGTATATCTCGAGCCGTGTCACAACGCACACACAACCAACGAAAGCAAATAGCTAATAAGCTCGGCACAACGAACCCAAGGAAGGAGTCAACGGCGCCAAGCTCTCGTGTCCGGTTGGAGGCAGTTTCTCCCCGATCTCGCCGAAACAATTAGCCGTCGAAGAAGCAAATGGACCTGTCAGTTGGCACACCCGCGCGCTATAATTTCAAAACTGACACTCAAGCTCCCATCGAGCAGCACCGCTTTCATTCACGGGGACGGGTGACGGAGTCGGCCGGCCGCCCCGGCGCGCCAAACTTCGCCGTCGCACTCCTCACGCGGCAAAGAGTAAAATCCTCTGGCGAGTCGGAGCATAAAATAAAGTGCCGATGCATCGCTGACTGTTGCGCAATGCCGGCCTTGTGCGTGCAATCGCCGACACGTGCTGCGCTTTCCAGCGCATTTTTCCGAGGAGGAGCGGCCACGTGGAGGGGGGGTGCCGTCAAGGACACGCTGTTGTCTTTTGCTCGTAACAGCTGACGGAGGCCCGCCAAAGTCCTCTCGCGGGGAGTGACGTCGGCGAGCGGCTATTTTTGAGAGGCGCGCGGTATTTCGGAGATGCCGAGGACGATTTTACAGTCGGGGTGGGGTGGGCGAGGCCGGCCGTTCTTTCTTGGGCGGTGGCCAACGACCGTCGTCGGGACGCGAATATTCACCTCGCGAAAGAGGAAATTATGAGCGAAGAGTCGTGAGCTCACTTGTCCGAGTACTTTCGCTTGCCTGACACATTGATATATGGAGGGGATACGGGATATGTTGGGCAGGGCGTCAAGATTATTAGGAGCCGCGGTTTTAGAATCGAGGCGGGGGCGGACGAATGATGGTGCAAATGATTTTTTTTTTCGTCGAGTGGGAAAATTCTAACACGCCTTAAGCGGAGCCTTTAACGAGCTTACGCGCCATTCGATCGTTATGTTGTGTTATGTTATGCTCTGCTATGTTATGTGTATATATGTATATATATATATATGTATGTTGGTGGAGGCATCGACGTAGTTGCAAAAAGTCTTTATCGTGTGCGTGTAAATAAAAATTTATCGGCATTTCAAGAAAAGGCGAGCTGGAGCTGCGTTGCCATATCGAGGAAATATTATCATAAATTTTCTACAAATTCCGCCATTTATTATTCCAGTAGTTTCCAAGTAGGGATTGCAGAAATACACAATGTCTTTCGAATGCATACTAAATCGAATTCGCGTTTTTGTAAAGTGAAGCCGTTTATTGTTCGTAGCTGCGGATACGCTTCCCTTCGCTCTTCTTACGTAGCTAAAGGCGCGCCGAGGTGAGAGAGAGAACAAAGTGCGGAGCCAATGTTTTCTCTCGTAACTGCTTCCCTTTTTATCAAATTAGCGCTAATAATTTTCGCTCTCGTGGCTTTATCGGCCGATTGGGCGGGACGGCGCGCCGAGGCTGAAATTGCCGAGGTTCGGTAATAAATAATTTTCTCCTCCATCCCACCAGCAGCACGACGACGATTTTCGGAATTAGGCATCCCAGTGAGATTAACGCAAGATAAATGCCTCCCATTTGAGCTTATCGCAGTCGCAATACTTTTCCCGGGCTATATGAGAAGACGTGGAGCTTCATTACAATCAGCGCTTATAATAAATCTCGGCGCTCATCCGGCGAAGCGCGGCGACGTAAGATTGAAGCCGCTGGGACGTGGGAAAAAAAAAAGAAAAAAAAAAAGAAAGAAAAAAGTACGCCGAATTAAGCGGTGCCCTCGGCAAAATGGCTCGTCATTTGTACTCAAATGCACCTGCTCCGGGAGCGGAAATCCGCGGAAAAAGGAGGGCGGCGGCGCCGTCCTACGCGGGGATAGAGGGAGCGCGATTAAAAAAAAGGGAGATAAAAAAAGAACTAGTTTAAAAAATTGCTAGGCGAGAATGAGGGGGCGAGGGAGGGAAGGGAAGAGGCGATGATGGGACCAAGATGCATCGCGAGCTTCGGCCTCGGACGTACGACTCTTCTTCTCCCATTCAGCTGATAAAGCGGCAAAAGGAAGGGGCGTGGGGCGGTGGCGATGGCGACTTTTCGGCTCTTATCTTTCGACTTCCGAGGCTACGAAAAGCGCGAGGCGAGCCTTCAACATTTTAATGCGGACACGAGCATTTTGCCGCGAAAGTGCCAACGCTCGAGGAGCTCGCTCGCGTATTCCGCAGCTGTAATTCAACGCTTCGAATAATCATAATAATAATAATAATCCGAGTTGTGTATTTACGGAGATTTAGTAACGCGCGGCAAACAATGCGCTCGCTTAAGCCCTCGAGTGGATGTGCATGTACTTTCAATGTTGCTCTCAAGTCTATCCTTAATGTACCGAGCCATAATAACGACCCCGGCGGCCCAAGTAAATCCGGTCCTCTCCTCCTTTCTTTTTTCTTTTCTTTTCTAATCTTCTCCGTTCTTTAATGGTAATTTTATTTGGGCGCGATTTTGGATGTTGGGAGCTGGGCGAGGCCAGTTTGCCAAAACTCTCGGGCTAAAAGCCTCGCGATCGATGAACAAAGCTTGTGTACAGTCTAGTCACACGGGACATTAAGCCAAGCAATGGAGAAGGCCTAATAGCTGGATATTTGTCCCCTCGAGCCACGATGTCTTCTTTCACTCTTCTCCTTACACTTTTTTTGTCATCCCCGCCCCAATCACTCGCCTTCACTCAACTACACCCAACAATTGGACAAGAATAACGATTTGATATTTTAGAGCCATCGAGTTTAACAAATGCAAGTCAAAACATATTTATCGCGGGCGTGTGTGTGTGTATAGAGGCAGGCGGTGCAAGCATGCGTGCGCATTGTCGTAATAAAGCTTCAAGTATTTCTCGTGAAAATACATTTATGATTAATGATTTCGGTTTATTCACGCTGCAGCCAAAGGAGAAAAACTAATTCACGAGGCACATTTCTTCCCGCTAATGTGATTAATTCATGAATCACTGGCGTCGAGCATTGTATACACAAGTATGACTTGAAGTAAAAGTATGTTAAGAGGAATGATAACACAATGGGAAATTTGTTCATTTTCACCTTCAATATCCAACGCTCTTAGCCACTTAATTAAATTAGAAAGTCCCCGAGCCATGCATTTCGAAAGAGTTACCACTTTCCCAGAGGAAGAAACGGATCCAATTGTGGCTGTCATATAAAGTACCTCAACTCACCATATTTTTCACTTACTTAACTCATAACAATTTTAAACTTAAAAATTATTTTAACACATATTGCATAGTATATTATATTCTTGCGGCTACGACGATTCCTTGTCAATAAATTCTACGCAAACATTCTATCGACTATGAATTGTAGCAGCCAAGAATCTCCTCGTTCTCCATCAAAACTTTTATAACAAATACAACTAAGCTACTCCGCAATGTCTAAAATCAAGTGTAATAATACGATGGAAAGGAATATAGAGTGAAAGAAGAGTTGTAAGAAGAGTGCCGCTCGCATTATCACGGCAAATAAAATCATAATCTCTGCTTACCACCTTTCAAATCTCATTTCATATATACACATATGCAAATACATAATGTATGCGCGGCGTTCATCTCCTCCCCTCAGAGAGCGAGAGAGAGAGAGAGAGAGTAACACAAGCGAAATAAGAATACAGACAAGTGTGAATCGTGTGAATTGCAAATTATCAACATCGCTTTATTAAATTGAATATCTATCGATCAAAAAGTGATTGAATATCGAGAAAATTATGCAAATATAAAATAGCTAAAATAGTGTTTGCCGACTGATATCAATTTTTCTTCAAATTGTTTAATTATGTGCGTACTGTTTACATTTTGATTTATAAATATTGTAGGATAAATACGTATCTTGTAACTTTATGCGGAGCTTCGATTAATTAAACGTGGTATATATTTAGATGCTAACCAAGTTTGCCAAAGACATTTATGTAGCTGAAAACTCGTTATGTTGTAACCAACTTATTTGCTAAGCTAATTTATTCTCAATTGTGCGTATCAATATTAATGCACAGCAAGTTGGCTATTGCAGTTTATTATTAGTGAATATTCTTTTCAAAAAATACGTACTCAGAATATCAATGGTTCAAATATGAAATGTGTTTGGCTTTTGCCACAAAATCAAATCCGCGAAAAATAATTGAAATCCCAAAAACTAGAGACATCAAAAAAGCACTAAATATATCAATATCATTGAAAAAAAAAAACAAAAAAAAAAGACACACTATTTACGTATACTCACTCGTTGTTTGCACATGATCGGATCTATTTTCATACAACATGTAATCCTATAATTTACCAAATAAGTAGAGCACAATGTGCGATCAGCAATCTGCCACTTAAACATAATATTCACAGATATCACTATCCTACACATATATACAGTGTCACGCAATCGGTGACTGATGGATTTGTGAATATATGGGATATTCGATTATGTTCTTTATGAGAATAATATCAATGTACAAAGCCTACCAATTGCATTAATATTTTTTAATTCTTATTCGAGCACCGATCAACTGATTAGATCTGTAATATGAATATTGAACAAAAATCTAAAGTTCCTAAAGCAAGCCCAATTCTGAAATTCAGCCAACTTGAATTGTAATTTTTTTTTTTAAGCAAGAAATAAGGAAAATCTCAAACGACTCAAGCAATAACATGTAAACAGTCCATTACGATATATTATATCTCTAGTCATTTTAAAATAAAATGATACAACTTGCCACTTGTAATATGCAAGAAGAAAAGGCGAGAAAATGCATTAAACCAAGGTGTTTCATCACCGTGACATTCATTTCCCAATTGTACGCTGAATTTTCTTGCAATATATATTGAATTTGTTATGACGGCTTTAAGTGCGTTAACTTTCCCAATTCAATCGTTAAATCGTCGACTTATTGTATCATAAGTACGCACGGTTTGCGTACTTAATTTCTATTTAAATCGTTATAGCATTAAGAAAAAAAAATATTCCACTTACATTAAATTAGTGTGCAAATGCTAAATAAGTATTGGCAAGTTATGTTTTTGCTGCAAAAATGATTAAATTTTATTCTTATGCTTATATGTTGCTAAATAACACGAGGCACGTGAAGCAAAGCTTTGTAACGATTCATAAAGTTATAATCCAAGTAATAATGTACGAATGTGTATAGAATGTAAGCAGCATTGTATAAGTAATTAATGCCAAACTATCCACACTTCAATAGTAAGTATGCAACGGTAACGCAAACATTATTTTATCGTGTGTATAATTATAATAAAATTCATTAAATTAAATAATTTAGTTTTTGAGTTACGATCCAATATCTGACAATAATGTACAAATGCAATTTTTTGAAAATTTAATAAGCATAATAATATTGGCCTTAATGAATATTACGTTATTACAACATTAGACAGTTATTAATTAGACGGAGATACAAAATCAATATGATTGAATCATATTACATTTCCTTTTATTTTATGCAAAAAAATTTTCTACATGCCTTCGTGATCTTAATTTTTTCTACCTTAATATCAATACTTAATGTTAATAACTGATAATATAATACGGTGTAAATGTTAACAAAATAATTGTATTATGTGTGTTTCATGTGAATAAAAATGTTATCTAATCTTTTATGTTTTACGTAACTGCATTTTTTCAAAATAGATATAAACAAAATACGAAATCAAGAAAGTATCGTACACTCCTTTACAAAGAACATTAAATTTACACATTTACATCTGGTAATAATATTTTCCAAGTTTATTTGAGTTAAAAGCATAAATATATTACAATTTACTTGCTATTTTGAAACACGTTTCGTAATTTCAGTCGTGTTTATTCTATTACATTTAACAACATTTCGTTATGTAAAAAAACACTTTTCAATAAATAAATTTAATTTATTTGACCAATCTGAATATTTGTTAAATATGCGCATAGTCGATATACACATATACATATATATATATGTAATTTATACTTGTAGTAAATTCTGCGGAATTTGAATAATATGACACTCACAACTTTGTTTATCGCTTCTACGTTACGCAATTAATAATAACAATAATAATACCAGCAATAAAACTAAGAATAACAACAAATAAAGTATTCGTTCCATTCATAATTTTTCTTTCGCATATTATTCTATAATCAAGGAGCAAAAACAAGTCTCGTTTACGCTTACGAATTGGTGTGATATTATTAAGGGATTCATTACCGTATTCAAAAAAGCGTAAACACATTGGTCAGAAATGCCACAAAAAAAAAAAAAAGAAGAAAAAACCAATTTAAATTCACATTGTAAATAATACTATCTGAAAAACGTATATTTTACGTTTGAATCTAGTCGATTGCACAACGACGTCAAACATTTTTTAATATTGAAAGTGACAGTCGAACGCAGTGCATTTCATCATTTTTTTTCTTCTACTTTTATTTTTGAATTTGTAAATACCCGTGATAGTTTTTTAACGGGGATGATTTTAAACGTCCGATTGATTATGCTTACGTGTCCGTTAGATCAGGCACTTTCCACGAATTACGTACGCAAATATGAGTTTTACCGCAGCAAGATCTTGGCCGGAGTAATTAATTGCGAATTGTTTAATTGGAAAATGTGGAAAACAACATTCTCGAGGAATTCTGATGACGTAATGCGAGCGCAACGCCAAAGATGAAATAGACTTCAAATGACTAATAGTTACGTTTTTATAGTGATCGTGATCCAACACGCTTGATAAAGCTTGTCTCGTGCGGTTAGCCGTGCAATAAAAGGTTAAAATTAAATGTACACTCCGGTGCTTTCGCTTAATCTGCAAATTTTATCGCAAAACGCGCTCTGCTCAGTCGACGTTGCATAAAGTATTGCAATGTAACGTACGCGGGCACGTTGCAGGCACATAAATTAGTAAAAGTGGCGTGGACATTCGCTTGTTTTCCTTAATATCGATAAGAACAGGCGTGCGTGCGCCCGACGACGCGCATTGTAATCAAATAATTATCGCCGACTCTGCGGCAAAGCCGAGTCGAAAGAAGGAAACTCGACCATCGCGAAGAAACGCTTATCCAATGATCTCGAGCGAGTGTCGAGGGGATACGGACTCGCGGACCCTCAGCACCTCCGGGCGTTGGACTCGCTCAATCGCAAATATTGCTCCATGACCTACGCCAATCGGGGCCCTCTACGCCTATGCGGCATCCGGCCACTTGAACCCACGGCCTCGGAAACAGATCTGTCTCTCTCGTCGTGGTCGTCATAGTCGTCGTCGTCGTCGCCGTCGCCGTCATAGTCGTCGTCGTCGTCGTCGTCGTTGTGGCCACCGCCGCTCGGCACGCCGTCGCGGCTCTTGCGCAACGCTCTCCTATCTCCTAGCCCCGATAAACGAAAGCGAGCGAGAGTCTGCCGGGGGCTGCCGAGGCAGGAAGACAAACGATTTCCTAGTGACCCACATTCGAGGCCCGACAACCGCCCGTCGTAAAGTTACTAAATAAGTGCCGGCGAGCGCTTGCCTCTGCTTGGGCATGGACAACTACGTTATCGCTTCGCCGATACACGAGCCCCCTTTTTTTCAGCGGCACCCCGCCCCCCGCTCCATCCCCTTACAGCCCCCCCCCACCGCCGCCACATCCTCCTCCTGCTCGGCAGGAGCGACAGGACGAGGCCTCCTCCTCGGCGAGGATTTCTAACGCGTCGCGGACAAGGCGAAAGGACCGTATGTGACTTGACGGCGTATCGCATCCTAGACGAAGGGTCGTCGTCGCTCTCTATTTTGGAATTTGGCTATTCAATGGTGCATTATGGATGGGCGCTGAAGGCTGAATTTTGTAAGAGGCCAAGTCCATTTGGGCCGATTGCGTGATGAAGATCGGAGCTTCGAATGGATATCGCTCGGTTATGGACGCGCTTTAGACTATTTAGACGGGATTGCGAGGGTCGGTATTTGTTGTGATGCTCGTCGTAGTCTTGGGAATATATGGAGAGAGGATAAACCAGCGGTTGTTAGAGATATTGGAATTTTTTATTTACATAAGGGGGGAATTGTCGTGGGTCGCTGTGGGAGGGAGCAGAGTGTGCCGTGGGCATCTTCAAACAAAGTCGCAAAGCAATAAAACCAATTACATTTGAGCGCAGTAATTCATAATGGTAATAATAAAGATTGAAGGAATGCTCTTGTCACTCGGAACAATGTTTCATTGACATTTGAGGCGCTCGAGGTAATAAGAGTGCTTTAATAATTGGAAGTGGACGGGGGATCATTGGCGTATTTTAATGGTTAGAAGAAAAGTTGGTTGTAATATCCGAATAGGGTTGGTTATTGGCGCACCAACTGATCTCGATATTACATCACAGTTCCAAATTGAAAAAAATTGTTGAAGCTATTTATGTGACAATGGAAAAGCAGTAGCATTATAAATATATATAAAGAGTAACGACATATAATAGAACCTTGGGAATGTGGTCAAATGGCTTCTTTCCTTAATTAATCCAAAGAATGTTCTGAAAAGTAGTTTACCTACTGGCCTCATATTCGCAATAAATTCTACCACAATTGTATAATATTATCAATGTACGTAAAACTTTTAAACTCGTTGAAAGCAAATCGGGCGGCCAGTTTTGTAATTCAGCGTTGCAGTTGAGAGACTAATTAACACTTGACAATATGTTTGCCGAGTTCTGAAAAAATGTTTCCATTATCTAATACCTCTAAAATGATAAACTGCGCCAACGGTTGTTATATATATACACATATGTGTGTGTGTAGGTGTATGAAAGCTTTCGTAAAAAGGAAAAAATGCGGCTCTCAGCTTTATTGTTATAATTAAAATGGAAGCGTTTGGTTTCGGAAAAGTTTGGTTTCGCAATGGGACGAGGAGAAAAGTCCGTTACGAGCTCGCGGAAATTGCAGTTTCGCAATGCGCATTAATGCGAGTAATCTGATAAAAGTAATTCGAGGTTGGTAGAGGAACCGTAAGACTACTTGAATCAATTACAATACAATAGAAAACCGACAGCGAGCTTCAAAACAATGCGCAGCCCGCGATTGCAATCGGAAGAAAAAGGAGGCGAATCCACGCACAGCCAGCGCTTAGACTTTTATTATCATTCTCTTTCGAGCCGCTCATTATAAATTATGCACATTGGCCGGCAATGTGCGCGCGCGCGCGCTTGGCATTTTTTTCTATTATGTGCAAGGCTATGAAAAACTTTACTGGTTGGCGAAATGGTATTACTTAACTCGGAGCATAAATTAACATAATTCCATCCAATTTACGACGCGATCCCCGCGAATCCCACGGATCGACTCGCCTTTTGCCTTCCTTAGCTTTCTCCTATCTTTGCCTGGCTTTGCCCTTTTTCCGCCCAATACTCTATATATCGGCCGTTCCATGTCAACCTGGCCGGATGGAAAATAGATATTTATTCTTGGCTCGGGACCCATTGACCAGCCAGCCATTCTCAACCGCCGGACTTTTAAAACACTTTGTATTTATAATCGAGACCGGCTCGATAAATACGCTTTTATGAGACAAGTTGCGAAGTGCTTGCTTGGGCTCTCTAAATTATTAGCTACGAAGCTCCGTGTGGCTGGCGCGTCAGATCGGAAAATTCGCCCCCCCCTCCCCCAAGAGCGCAACAACTGTGCCACACAAATCCCGAGACATTTTTGCCTAAATGTCTAAATGCCTAAATCGCCATCTCTCCTCACCAATACTTTGCAATACTTTTCATATGTCGCCCACTCATCCCTACTCGCCCCTCATTATTCTCCTTATTATCGTCCGTTGTTGTTATTATTGCTACCAATTAAGTCGATTAAATCGTGCTCGAGTGCTTATGCTCCCTCGGGCTGGCCCCATCAATCCACAACAAAATGTAAGCTCGCAATGTGCTGAGCAATGATCAAAGCAACGCTTCAAAAGTGCAATTGATGCTGGGCAAACGGTGCATGATGACAGTGATTTACCAAACGTTAACTAACTGGCTTTCCTAATGTGCACTCCAAAGTGGAATAGGCCATGTGCGGCGCACGCAGCACACACGCGAAATGCCCGACGGCTTCGAGTGTATTTTCACCGTAGCATATAATAACGATATGCATTGCGCTGCCCACGCGAGCTCGAGGCATTAATAGGCCGACGTATCGGAACTCTCTCGGGTTATAAGCCAATGTAGCTGAATGCGCGCATAAAACGAGTGGGATGACAGAGAAGAAGCGAGCGTACGATAGAAGGCTCGAGTGCCGGGGCGTCTGTTTGGGGGGAGGTGGGGGTACTTGATTCATTGCTGTATTTTACGGCGAGTACTTTGATGAGCCAATGGGCGAGCAATTTTACTATTACGAGTGGTAGTCGGTGGCTTTGCATGCGCAGTACCTTTTGCATTTTTACGCTAAACTTCTCCTCGTAATACACCTGCGTTCGCTCAGCCTTGCATTCGTTACTTTACTCTGCGCGAGGAAGCTAAACAATGCTGTAATGTAACGAAACTCGGCAAATTTTGTTGGTAACATTGATGTATTGGAAAAATCAAAGTGAAAATGAGGTGTTATATGACCCACGCAATTATCACAATTGTAATCATTATTACCGAGTCTATCATCTACCTTGTTGCCGTGGTATTTACTCGCTCGCATTTTTCCTAATGATACATTGCTTAAAATCATGATTAATTATCGCGGAAATTGTTATCGTCATCGTGATCATTGTCGTCACCGTCCTCCCGCATCTGTCGATATTTAATTATGAATTGCACGGCCATCGGCCGTTGAGAGATAATTTCCTCGTATTGTAGATAGATGAATGAAGCATTATTACCGGTTTCTCTAAAGGCCTTCTTCGACTAGCAATTCGATATAAGCGAAGAATTTACCTGTTACCACGAGAGCCACGCACTTACATAAAGAAGACTGTTTATTTTCCCAACGAATTTAATAATATTCATAACGGCACAGCGCCTAATAAGCCATAAAGCGACAATTTTAAATATATTAAGTATGCAATATTCCTATAAAGTCTTGGGCCCTCGAGAACATCATATATAAAGCGAAACGTATAAAAGATAAAAAAGACTTGGCTCGAGTCATAAAGATTCTCGACGAAATGTCCGTTTATTTTTCAAAACTTCTGACCAGGTTCGCGCGGGGCATTGGCATGCGTCGAGCGGAGGAAGGAAGGAAGGAAGAAATTTTGCCGGTCGATGAACGACGTCCAACTTCCTCGGCGATAATTCTGTTAATAATCTTGTAAGGCTGACATGGCAAATTTAATAGCAGCGCGCGTGCGCGCGGAAGGACAGGAGGAAAAAAGCGAACAATGGTATTTTCAATGCGCCGTGTGCAAAACAATAGACAAAGAAGAAATGAAAGGAGTTGAGCCGGGGTTAAGGCAACCTATCGTGCAAACGTACATGCGCCGTTCGATTTCACGTCGAGTCGTCGTCAATGCGTAAGAAGAAGCCCCGCATATATTACTATCCCGAGATTTCATTTGGCCACGAGTGTCCTCTAATTGAACGGCATCGGCGGTGGGGGAGGGGGCGGAGGAGGAGTATTCAGCGAGTTGATTAATTTTCGATGGCTGTCCCCCACCCCTCGACGAGAGCCGAATGATTTTTGCAAAACGGGGTTATTTATTGTCGTCGTCGGGCTTCGTCTTCGGCCAACTCCGACTTACGATTTCACGATTAAGACATAAAAGATAAAGCAGTGACGCTCCAACCGTAAATTATGCCCGCTGTCCAGAAACAGTAAAAGTATATTTCAATCTCTCCCAACTTTTATGCTTTTTCGCAAATTTGTTGATTAATAAAGCCGAGCAGTAAGCATTTATGTTCATTAGAATTTTACCTCTGCAATTAGCAGTGATTTGACTGACCGTTAAATTTATCTTGCCCTGTAATTATGCACGCTCCCCACCCCCCATATATGCCCTATTTAATGATATTAAAATCTTTGATATTGGAGTTGTTTGTCGTCTAATTTAAATTTTAACGAGCGCCATTGTCTCGAATGAGAGAACGGCCGGCAAATCATTGGGGATAATTATTGCGAGTTTTCAGTTGGGGCTACTTCGATTCCGTGTATTGTGTACGAAAATTTTAAAGCCAAGCTGAGATGTGTTGAGAGCGAAAGATTAATCGAGCGGACTTTCGAGACTCCTTCAGAAATCAATTTGCAACATAATAATCTATTGCGGCTTTTATATCTAGTCTTGCGGTAATACCGACCGTATCTTACGATAATAACGGCAATAATAAATTTCCATAATACTAAGTAAAGTCGGTTAATTATATCTCTTTTCGTATAAGAATGTAGTATTGAATTTCTCACAATACGTGCACGTATCAATCATCGTCCAATTAAATGTTAAATGCCGCGTTGCTTTTCATGCGGGCACAATTAAAAATATCAAGTCCCGTCGAAATTTCCAAATTTCTTTGCGCGTACAGGAAGAAGGAGGACGCTGAATGCTAACTCGACCTGAACTTGAACAGCAAGCTCAAGCGTAACATGCCGGTAACATTATTAAAGCTTAAATAATCAATCAATCGTGTTCATGCTTATTACGTGTGGCTTGCCGCTGAAAAGCAAACTATTCCAACGTGTCATAATTTCCCAGCGATTACGAGTGCTAAATCATTCGAGAATTGGCCGGGAAATTATGTTTCGATTGAAACAACACCTTCAATCGCCAAGCATTCTTACGGGAAACCGGCCGATATATTGAAGCTCGGATTAATCGGCGCATGCGTGAGAATTGGGAAGCCGCAACTTTTGCAGCCGACAGCGATTGCCTTTTCAATTTTCATCCGCTGCAACTCATTAGGGCTTAGTCGCTTGAATGTCCGAATACTGCATTGAACATCAATTTCTCGAGGTGAAAACTAATTAGGGCTGATGATAAAATTGCATGCAATGAACTTTGTAAATCCGACGACATGGAAAATGTTGATACTGTTGATGGGAGAAATTAGGCCATATTTGTATTAATAGAAGAACAACATTTTATAATGTAAAGATTGTATTGTTTTTTCTACTCCAATCGAACGCTCAGATGAAATTACACTTTTCAAAATATAATAAATTACTGCCAGTCGCTACTAATGATACACAATTAAAAAGTATCTTAAAACGCTTTGACACTTTAATTAATTCATCTGGCTGGTGGTGGCGCGTCGCTTCTATTTATTCGATTAGATCGTGTGTGGAGAGATTTCAATTAAAACTGATTACACGAGAATATAATAATTATGCCAGTGCTGCATGTGTGTAAGGAAAATGTAGTATCCTACGATTATCATTTAATTCTTATCCGCTTTTATATTAAATATTCTATTAGCATTTATTTCTAGTTTACATTTCCATTATAAATGAAAAATATATGCCGAGACCGGATTAATTGCCAGGTATAATGCGTACTTGAAAAGATAATTATTGATAGAGAAGTGAAAAACTTGATCGGCAAAGTTTGATAAGAATGTAATTTTACACTTCCTATTAGTTTGTACAATAACGGAGTGTATAAGGCTTGTATAATAACAATAATATTAAGTATAATATATGTAGCGGTACTGGTTGTGGTTGTGGTAGTGGTAGTAGTAGTGGTAGTGGTAGTAGTAGTAGAGAGGGCGTATGCGAATGTGCGTGCGTGCGTTTCTGCAATTCATTATAGTGTTTACTATTCAATAATTCCTAATAATAAATAAATACGACGTGAAATTACATAGGCACGCGTGAATATGCCTGCGTGTACTACGTGCGCATTAAAATAATTACAAACACATCGTTTTCGTGTGTGCGCTTTGGCGCCTCTAACGTGCTTTTAACACGTAGACAATATTTGCTTGGCGTATCACGAGACTCTTAACCATTTATAACTCAAGATATAAATAAAGCGGATAAATATCATAAATAAGTCGTTAGCGTTAAATAATTATATTTCCACTCGTTCTATCATGTGAAATGTTATTTTCCCATCTGCTTGGGCTTTGCAAAACGCGGAAGTAAGACGGTCCCTCGGCAGCAGCTATTTACAGCTTAAACACCATAATGGAGTATGGCAGGGCAGTAAAATTTTGACAGCGACGCAATAATGGGAACTCGAGCGAGAAGCGCCTGAAAGACAAACGAGTTAATTTCTCGTGGCCGACGACGAATTGAATTATTTCCCTCTGGCTTTTTGCGCAATTTCGAAATTCGCCGGAATAGCTCGCGCTGGAACACGCCGCGACTCGCGAGAATTTCGCAAAATCACGTAGAGTCGCATTGTCGCTCTTCCTAACGTCTCCGAACGTCAAGACGAAGCTAGATTTTCTCCTACACGTGCAATTTTGAGAGACGCCGCTTATTAGGAATGAGATTGTTTACGGCTATTTATTGTGTGTCAATCTGCTCCTTTATTCCGCTGCTTCGTCAGATAGAGCGCAGTCATTAAAAAGATTCCAAGAAACTTGCCAGCGCAGCGTATTGTCCACCAAGAAGTGCAAGCTGCAAGTACAGCGCATTGCAATGTCAATTCTATTTACGTTTGCTATTATCGTAAGTGCGTCGATGGAAAAATAAGAGGCCGAATGATTTGCATGGTTTCCGTTATAGGCACGCAAGGCCCCCTCACATATTACACAGAATAGACAGTAAGTACTTTATAATAAGTACTTTAAATACCATCGCATCAAGCGACACGACGCTGGCATTATAAAATTCAATAAAGGCGATATCCAGGCATGTGCCATCGAATGTGCCACCATTGAATTGTGGAATCGAGTGTCCAGAAGCAGTTCCGCTGCCCGGACCCTTCGAATTTCGAGGTCTGGTCGAGTGGATGCCGCGGGCACTCGTTAACAATCCGGATTCCGTAAGCAGCCGTAAAACAAGGCCCGCCTCAGCCAGCGAAAAAGGAGAAGGAATCGAGGCAGCGTGAATGCACGCGTTTAGCAATCGTCTCGATCTGCCATCGATACACGACTACTTTTTGGTATGTGCGCGAGGAGCAGCGGCGCTAGGCAACAGACGCAGGTGCTGAGGGCCCATGCATATGCGCAGCAGATGCATCTTTCTCTCGCCCTCCCTCTCCCTCCCTCCCTCGCTCTCTCTCTCTCACATACGGACGCCGCTCTCTTACGTTACGTCTCTGTCTTGTGGCGCGTGCCCACGGAGGAGGAGGAGGAGGAGGAGGTGCAGCTGCAGGTGAGAGGGAGAAGGCGCGTGCCCGACTAAATCTCTCGCTTTTTCGCGCTAAACGGAAGTCCTTCCTTGCATGCGGGCGTCTCTCTTTCTTTCTTCTTTCTTTCTTTGCCTCTTTTGCACACACGATGATCGCTTACTTCAAGACACTGGTGTATACCGAATTATTTTATCGATGGAGGGAGGGAGAGAGGCTGCTCGTCGTTATTTTATCCGCTTGCTGTACGCTCTTCGGAGGCTGTTATTTTGCATTTCTTGTAAGAGTTCCTGTATTACATATACATTACACAATGTAAAGCAGCTTAATCTCCAGCCGTATATCTTGCAAACGGATGTTATTGGAGCATTAAAATGTCGGGGAGACTCAAATTGTTTTAAGTTCATTGAAAGTCCCGATGATACATTGAGAATTGCCGTTCCCTTGATAAATGTTTCGTTGCAAGCGCAATGAGTAATGGGGCTGGATGTAAGATTCCAAGAGTCCTGGCAATGCCCACGATTTATCACGGGAATTATGGGAATTTATTATATTTGTTCATTACGAGATTCTGGAGGATTTTTAATGCTTTGCGTAATTCAATGGAGCAATGGAAATAATGCGTAGCGTAAAATTAAACGGCCAATCCCTTTTATTGATACGGCGAGGAGTGAGCCGAGTGTTAATTTTAACGGGGCTTATTTTTCACGCTGACAGTGGTTTAATTAGCGAATGGGCAGTGCATAAAGGAATTAAATTGCTAAATTGCATTTTTGCATCAGTTAATTGCAAGGATAAAATTTTAAGGCCTCGCGCCTGTATGCTTCGAAGGCGCTAAATTTTAGCTAAATAAAATGATTGCCTAGAGGCCTCTCTCGGCGATAATTTCGCGCTAATGAAAAATTATGAAATGCCCCTCGCTCGGTGTGCAGCAGCGCACTATCGGCGAGTATTTCGCAGAAATTCGCTTCCAAGGATATTTGCATGTAAGTAAATTGTTTTCAAGTGGCGCCACGAAGGAAATGCGCGCACAATTTATCGACACTCGTAAACACTCTTACGGAAAAGTTTCGAAAATTATCGCAACTTTAAACTCGCGCATAATAGCGCGACTGGCGTCGTCCGATTTACATTCGATGAGCGCGAAGCTACGCCAAATGTATTAGGGGGCCTTATAAAACTTCAATTTAGAAAGTCCCTGCAAAGCCCCCCCCCCCACCCTCGCCAATGTCTAGTTACACTTACCAATGACTATTACGATAGATTTACTAATGTCGAGTGCGAGCGTGTACCTCGTCCACGAGTCATTACTAATGAAATCATTACGCTGCTATGATGGTGGATTCCAAACTGATAAATTGTCCACGGCTGCTGTTAGATACGAGAGATGATTTACAATTGCCGGACGTGCTGACAATAAGAAATCATGCAGCACCTCGCGCTTATCCACCTCGCGCTGCTATAACGGGACCAAGTTCAAACTGCGCCAGATTCGCCAACGATTTTTCAAAGGAACAAAAGACGAGGAGAGGGCGCCAACTTCCGCGAATGTTACGGCATGTGTTTCCTTTAAGGCCGCCTCGAGCGAAGACGAGCACAAAGGATAAGACAATATAAAAAACAGCCTCGACCAAAGTGTTACCAATATGGCCAACAGGTGCGCATCCTGCACGCGACCATCTTTTCTCTCATTCCTCCTCACTCTCCTCTCCTTTCCTTTTCCTCCTCCTCACTCTCCTCTCCTCTCCATTCCTTTTCCACCTCCTCCTTCTCCTCGTCTACCTCCTCCGCCCCCCTACCCCCTAACCCCTTACCGCCCGACGATCCACCGCCGTCCCCTCTCCCCATCCCACCCCCCCCTCAG
>JAPYYT010002186.1:0-19860 GCA_030522565.1 Ceratosolen corneri | reverse complement strand
CAGCTTCCACAATTAATTACTTTTGTATATAAATATATATATATATATATATATATATACGAGTGTGTATTAAGAGACATGCATGTAGATTGAGAGGGGTGAGGGGTCGAGTGCATTTGCACGTAGATCGATTCAATGTGAGTCAATTTACAAAAGTGGTTTTCGCCCAAGTTCACATTTTGGTTAATTAAATTATTTTCCTTTTAAAAGCGAGCACATGCTCGCACACATGCCCACGTGCTTGTGCACGTACGCGCGGACGGCTATTACACTTTCAAAGTACGTGGCGTAGGGAAAGCTCGTCCTTCCCTATAATAATTATAATAATTTAACAAATCCACATATTCAGTTTATTTCCTTTTCCGCGAAATTGTTTCCTGCCTTTTCGCTTCAATTGCTTTATTTGTATGAAAAGAAAAAAAAATTTTCTCTACCATAGCTTTTATTACTCTTCTCTACAAAGAAATTCTGTGGAAAATGTAGTATTTCTGGAATATTATTTTATCCTGTTTAGGAAAGTTTTAAATTGAAACGGCATAATGAGGGGAAGGCATTTTCACGGGCTACATTGTTTAAGAGTCCCATGCACTCGAACAAATTGATTGCATTTTATATTAGATTATTAAGAATTTCCTTAAAATTGCCTTGAAAATTTATGGCTCTCTATGCCTTGCAGTATGGTTGGAATTTTTCATACTTGTGGAGGAGCTGTGTCGCCGAGGTAATCGGTAAATATTTCTTTTCTTGCGCTTGCTTTGACAATACGCCACAAAGAAGTTTTACGAAAATTCTCAATACTTCATAATAAGAGCGTCGTACGTTCTGCAAATCCGAAATGCCATTTTGGATTTATGAGAATTGTCTGCCCCTCTAAGCCACCACCAAACTGCCAATACTTCACACCTTGGACCCAACGCATTCGCCCAATCAAATTTAAAATCTCGACTTCCAAGCCCATCCTCCCCAAAAATATCACTCCTGCCAACATTATAGTAGTATTCATAGTATTCTCCGCTCATTTATCAATCGCTTCTTATCCTAAATAATTATCGGCTAATAATTGTTGATACTCGTTTATCGAGAGGGTCCAAAAGACACGCAGATGAGCCGCCAAGAGCTTAGCCCGCACTCCCACCTCCCTGCAACTCCAGAGCAACAAGAAGCTCCGGTGACATGATCCCCGTGACGTTGCACAGGGGATTGGTTGGCCGAGGGCAGTGGCGACCTCTACGACGGCTAAGCCTCGATTCTAATGCACATCCAAGTGTCCGCCGAGGGGCCAATAGAGCCAAGCACCGCAAACACGGCCTTGTCAAACAATGAGAGCTTACACGATCCACCTCCGCGACTGGGGCCAACAACTCCTCCCATGTCGATATCTCGGCCCCCCCCCCTCGACAAATGGGCCTCTTGGGCTCCCGTACACGAGTCCCACACTGTCTCACTCGTCCGATCTTCACCGAATAATTTTCGTTCAAACTGCGCACCACCCTTTGTCCCATCAATGGCTAACTGGTTCTCTGCCTCCAACCCCCCACCCTTCATTTGCTTTCTTTTTCTTTGCGCTCGGTCGATGGCGACTTGTGTGCGGAGCTCGATGTAACGGATGGGAGGAGGAGGGCCGGTGGTGGAGTATGCGGATTTATTTAGTGCGTGGCTCGACATATACAAGAGCGGCAATTAATAGCTGATTGATTAACGGCCCTCATTGGGCTTATGCGAAGCTCATTATATCGAGGCACCGGTGGCCCTCGGTTAATTACTTTTATTGCTCGAGTATTACAATGAATAATCTGCGATTCTTACGAAATCAATTGAATTGCTTCGCATTCAATTCGCCGCGAATAAATCGACATTGTCTACCAAGCGCCATGGAAGCGCCTCTCTTTCATCTCTTCCTTAGAATGCCTCATCATCCCAATCGGGCTCCATAAATTTCACTCGCGCGACAATGAATGCTGTCGCATTATAAATGGCCTAGAAGTTTGTATTCACTTTGGGCAGTGCTCCCGGTCATTATACTCGCGCGCACATTGAATTCTGCCGAATTAGGGGGAAGAAAAATTATTGATCTACAATCGGCACTGGGGATTCGACTTTGATTTACTTGGACAAGTGTGGGCGGCCATTGTGGTGTAAGGCAGAGGGGATATTGCACGGTTTAATTTGCAAAGCCGTGGCCGTCACTTAATCGCGAGTTCAATGTGCTGCCCGACCACTTGATTGGCTTTCGCTAATGAAATCCCCGTGTATCGTGCTTCGGACTTGGTGCGTCGCCTCGGTTGAAGGGTCAATCGTCATCGGCCTCCCTCGCCCCTCCACGTAGTCTCCAGGAGAGGAGGCGTCGCAAGACAAAGGCCGATCTATGCCTCGCTTGCGTCCCTCTCATTTGCATTCGCTTTGACTTTTAAATGATGCCACGGGGCAATTGCATCGGCCATCATTGCCATTTTGCATCTCTTTTTCCCAATCTTTAAATGACAGGCAGAGCGTACAGCTTCCTCTCCAGGGGTAATGTTACTTTACGCTCTTTACTTACTTCTCCCTCTTGGCCTTTATTCTCCTCCTCTACTTTTTTGACATACTGTCTTTTGTTTGCTCTCATGATCCCTTATTCCTCCAACCTTCAATCCCCCCCCACTCTCTCTCTCCATTTCTAAAGTTTCTTCTCCACTTTGCGCGTGCAAGAAGAACGTAGACAGTGAATATACATGAAAAGTATAAAGAAAAAGAGTGACAAGAGATAGACAGATGGATAGATGGATGGATAGATGGATGAATAGATGGATAGATAGATAGATAGATAGATGGATAGATAGATGGATAGAGAGAGAGAGAGAGAGAGAGATGAAAAAGACAAAATCGGAAAACGGTGGCCTAAACTAGAAATCTATTTGTATTCGTGAGACTTAAAATAGTAAATGGAAGCAACACAACAACAACTTGCCAACTTTTTCAACTATGGGCACTATTATTGCATTTAATAGACAATTTTAATAAGCAAAGTTTCTAATTAATAAATTTAATGCATAAATTAATAAAATAATAAATAAAAAATGTGTGCTACAATAGCTTTACGTTAACTTTTACGGGATTTTACTTTATTTATTTACTTTTATTTATTTGATTTATTTATACATAAATTTTTAAATCGTACAGTAAATACAAGGCATTTTTATAATAATAAAATTATTCGTATTTTATTAATTTAATTAGAAACAGGCCTTGCTAAAATAATTCACTCGTAAAAAAGTATTCAATAAGATTTAATATTCTCTTATTTATCGCGCCAATTATTTCTAATAATGTGGCATCTGAATATTAAAAGTTGGATTAGTAAAATTATCACAATATAGAATAATAACAGAGAGTGTACATTAAAATTGTAAATATATTGATTAAGAATAATGAGAAGTAAAAGGAAAATTTAGTTATATATTTTGGACGAGTAATAAATACTGACGTCAGAACTAAAGTTTCAGAAGGCATTAAAGAAGTTTTTCTGCCCAAAATAAGAAATGATAGCTTTCATTGTGTGAATTATATTATTGTTATTTCTATGTGACTTTTTGTAATTAAAATTGACAAAATTGGATAATACAAAAACTAGTCGTCACCACTAAAGCATCATCATCTTCGTACAAGAATCGCACGTAATTTTTGCACGAATAAATTATATTTCCCATAGCATTCGTAAGGTTAGGCTAGACAACAGTTAAGCCAGCATCAAGTATATTATGTATTGCAAGTGAGCTTCATACAAAATCCAAAGGAAATAGGGAGGGCAGCGAGCAGAGAGTGACGTATTTTTGCACAAAAGATCAAAGAAACGGGGTGGCGTTTTTTTCGCATAGGCGCGTTTACAAACTCGACTTGCAAATTTGGATGGCCGCAATGTCGTTGTCGTTGTCGCAAATATGCCTTGAACGTGTTGGGCTATGGCATTGCTCAGCAATACTCTCGAGAGGTGAAGGCAATAAATAAAAAGCCATTTCGAGAGAGAGAGAGATGTTTTGAGTTTTTACTTTATAACTGATATGGTCAGTCGTTCTGAAAATTTCCTGGACTGACAACGCAGTTGGCTTCTCGAACATTTAAACATTTTTTTGATGCACTCTATGCACGATAATAATTGGCGAGCTTCGAGAATTTAATTTCTTGGCACTGCTTTCATTCAAACTCACTTTGATCAATAAAATTACATTTAAATAATTCGTAGAATGTAACCTAATTGGATGACTTTTAATAGCAATAGTTTTTCAACAACAACGAGTCCTTTATTAAAGAGCTAAATATCATATTTAATTGAAGATGCCCTATCTGTGCAATTAACCTTGAATATATCAAGCAATAAAATTGATTTCTAAATGTTAAATCTTCGTAAATTCCATTCAATCGCATTATTTACACGATGTTAGTAAATAATAATGAATTATGCGGAGTAGTAGGCCAATGTGGTGTCATTATAGCTCTTCATAAATATCTGCATTTCATGTGAACTAATACCAATCAATCAGGTTACTCCTCACGACAGCATTCTTATTCAATCCACCAAATATATCGTCCGATTGTAAAACATTATGTGTTTACACGACGGTAGAACAATATCATAGCATTAGCTTATCTTATAATAAATTTGCACTGTTAAAATTGAATCATTGGCGATGACTGAAAGTTGACATTTGGCAACTACGTGTAATTACAGCTTAAATAAATCGTTCGAATTATTGAGTAAGTAAACTTTATATCTCCGGCAAAGTATCATGTATCTTCCATTTTAAAGAGATAAGGTAATTTCTTACAAACTTATACATCGCAATAACTCAGTTTTGCTTAAAAATAAGATCAGCAAAGCCTCGAAAGCGGTAATATCCTTTAACGTAGCTGTAATTAGACGCCAAGTGTAGTCCTGTGACTTATCCTAACAATGCAAATAATCATCATAAATCAATTAGATTGAAATATTTTATTCCATACGAGTTATTCAACTAATCTTGTCAATTTTGATGCTGTAAAAGGTCTGTTGATGCACGAGTGTTGCGTGGAAGATGCTATTACAACAAGGAATAGAGACATTTACATTGGAAATTTACAGTTGACTTATTAAATGTTTGGCTATAATTACATTTAGCACATTTTATAATAAATATACAATGTTCATAAAAATCAAGTCAAATATCATAGAAAGATATATTGAATGTAATTGGTGGGCTTGACATTGAGGTGGAGACGATAAAATAAGAAAACTATAAAATTTTTGGAAAGTGAATTTGTTTAATGCACGTACGATATTTGAAACAATAATATGTGAGTATTTGGTAAGAAGCACTTAAAGTATCAACAAATTTTCCAATAAATTTACAATATTAAATATTGTAGCTTTCAGAGCATAAAATAGATATGTAGATATTTACAAATGGCCACCTATTGTAAATAAACTTTTTTTCAAATTCTGTATTTCTTGCATGAAATTAACAACTAATTTGTTAATAGAAATTCTTTCTAAAATTATTGTCAGTTTGTTGTCTTGAAAATAAGAATGACGCGATTAAACTGGAAGGATTGCCGTTAACAGGTAATCATGGCGATGACAATATTTTCTTCAATTGTCACGCAATTAAGATTATGATGACTATGATTCTGTACTCGGCTAAACGTATTACTTCATAATAAATCAACAATAAACACAAAATTTTGTTACTACAAATTATTATGAATTTGTTATTGATCATATGGTAGTGATTTTTATGATGTTAATATATTTTCGCTGGTATTATTCACAATAAAATATTACATTCCAAGTACTGTCGTATTAGAAAATTGAATTAATTTATATTGACAATAAATTAATAATACGATTAACATAATCAGCTTAGCAAAATCATCGTAATTAATAATGATTTTGAAAATTTATATTAAACTTTAAGCGTTTGCGTTCAACGATATGAAACTACTTATTCTCAAATTTCGTATACTTGACGTTATTGTGACTGTTTACATGTAAAGAACAATCGGCTAATTAATTATAGTGATTAAAGCTAATTAATATTTTAACAAATCTACAGATATTTTAAAATTCCAAGTCCATTGAGTTTGCTAATGTTCCGATTTCAATGTAAATAGTTTCAAAAACTAGGATTGAATAGAGATTTCAATTTGTTGGCCGAACGAATAAGCGAAGACATGTTAAATGTTGGGAAATATTTTACGAATACAGCGTTTCCCTCTGATAATTCAAACTGCAGTCATTTGCATCTTTCGTACACAAAAAAAATAAATTAAAGTTCTGCAGGGCTTGGGAAGAACATCGATGATTTATCTTCACTTCTTGATGTCGTACTACAATTGTTCCCGACAACCTTCTTCATCCTTCTTCATTTGCACCTGCCACTTTTTTCTCTACTTCTTTAAATTTGCCCTCTCGGTATGGAAAAATCCACTATTCGCACATCAGGAAGTTGCGAGAGTTTTATCGATTAGCTGAAAATTTTTAGAATACCAGTAGACTGAAGAAAGGACGACCAAAGATGAATGTCAGATACTTGAGATATCCATAGATTTTTTTCATTAAACACTTTATATCTATAGTGCTATTATTATTTATTCTATTATGCATTAATAGCGTCATATAAATATATACTATTCATGTCAATTTGTAATTGACTCTCTTGCTACGTGCTTCTCAAGTATGTAAAGATATTTTATTGAAAAATTATCATCACATTCTGATAATATGTAATAATAAATAATAATAACACCTATAAATAATATATATTTTGTCGTGTTGACTCGATATTGGAGTATATTGTTCCTAAAGTATATATTTTCTGCTCGAAATGTTAATAAATAAATGGCAGAAGGAGAAAAATAATGGAAAAAGCGAAAGATTGTAGAGGAGGGGAGAGGAGGAAAAGTATGAGAATTAAGCCAATCGATTGAATAGTTTTTACAAATGAAATTGCTCGACGCATCTATACATTCGATAATGGCAGTTTATGATATTATAAGTAATTTTACGTTTTATTTCTATTCAAGCTCACTCTTACTAAAAAGTCAAATTATCATTTAAAAGTAAAATCGTAGATTAAAATTCTTTTCAATGTACCAATTGACGAAGTATTCCAAGATGTAGGCCAGATCCTTTTAATTATCATAAACATCGAATGTAAATTAAACTTTCCCTTTGATGAATATTCACTCTTATAATTGCGAATGACATTATTGACATAGGAAACCTCGCCGGTTAGTTATTTAATAATTACAAGAACCTAAGCGTTAGCGTATGAATACGTTTGAACTAATTTTGAAAGCAGACTTAAGCTCCTTTACAGCAACTTTATATGTGCACTATGTTATCCTCGTCATTTTAATTTATGTATATGTATTACTTAGAAAGTAGAAAGAAAGCCGTACATTTAATTAAACGTAAGGTATTAGATGCGATGGAAAGGATAAGATGAAAAGGGTAATGATAACATGGGCTTTAAGGTTTATTAACGAAACATTGTGGCATTAACTCGAAATGGCTTGCTGTTTATTAATATTTGCTTACGTGCTATGTAACTTGAGAAATATAAGTTAGAGTAAAAAGTATTTGTAGAAAAAAAATCAAAATGCAAAGGGAATGGGAGAGAATAGTTTAGGTAGTTTAGGTATGTTTAGGGAACATTTTGCTTATTACCTAAAACATATTGTGCTACAAACTCTTGCTAATTATCAGGAATATAGGTTTAACATATAATTAACTCATATAGGAGAGCTTACATTTTATAATAATTTATATAGCACGAAGTGACGTTTTATCACTTTTTGCAGGTATAGTCTTGTAAAATTTTGTTCGCGTTAAGAAATGTAAATTTGAAAAAAATATTAAAAAATGGCATTGGCTAATTCATTAGTAAAGCTAATATAATATCAAAATGACATACTAATTAGTAAGAATGTATTTTCAAGTATTTGGAGTGCCATAATTATTAGCTAATATATATATTAACTAAAATTTATGATATTACTAATAATAATAGAAATTAAGCTTATAACACATCAACATTTATTTTAAGAAATTTATTTTGTAATATCATCGATATTTATAAAAAGCACACACGTAAGAACTAGATATTTTTTAATTAAATAATTTAGTTTGATAATTTTTGTTTTTTTTAACGTTTCTTCCTTTTATAACTTTTTAAAATTTGTTCTAAAAGTTGGAGCTCAGAAATAGTATTTATTAATTTATATTACTGTTAGAAAACTCAATACTCCGTGACAGAATTGAAAGTGAGTATTGCAATTTGTGAAGATAGCAATTTGTATATTTGTTTATATCTATAAGAGATTGTGATTGTGAAAATCTGTGACAAAAATGCCAGTTTCAGAGGAAAATATCTTATGTATTAAGCAATGTTGTGCAATGTGGGATTTGTTTGTAATCACCGAGCACCAATATAAATGCATAAACAAAAGTATTATTCGGGTAAGTGGCGTTAGTTGGTTGTACCAAACTCAATGAAATTGCTCTATTAATGTTCAACGTATTTATGTGTTGGCTCTCGTCTTATCGATCCTCATCTCTTAATGCATTGATATTAATATAGCGGACAAGTCTGTTGCAAACTTGGAGAATTCGATTTGATTAATTAATGGATGGAGTAGCGCGTAAAACTTGGTGGCAGCAATTCGCCACCAAATAGTTTATTTCGCTACGAAACGAGTTAGATAAGTAGATTGATAACTCTAAACAGATGGACGCATATGCAGACAAATAGACAGGCAGAGATGTATAGAGCGAAAGATGGTGGTTGGGGGGTGGGGGAGGAGGGGGTGGGGAGCGGAGAGAGAGAGAGTGAGAGAGAGGGCGAAGGGGGGGGAGAGTAGAATGAAATAAAGGTAAAGTACAGTTCTAATCAAGACACGTCAAGAATACAAAGTAGAAAAGTTGGTATTCGTGGGAGAGGAGAGAGAGGCGAGGAAGCCAGTTAATTCTCTCGGATGACCTACGGGAGGATAATGGCCGTTGGAGTTAACTTGGCCCTTCTTGGCCTCACTTTGGCCACCGTAAAATTGCCTCGCTGAAATTTCTCAACGACACCTCCAGTTATCTCTCACCCTCTCCCTCGCCCGACTTCTTTCTCTCCCTTCATTCCCATCCACCTTCCCTCTTCCTCTCCCTTGCCCTCGTTCAGTTGGCACTGACCTCCGCTTTTTGAAAGATCCACTTTCCCTGCCTCCACACTTCCTCGCTACAATTCACAATCCGACACTTACTGCCTCCTCAGCTCAACCACGTGAATCCGCGGCTGTTTATTATTGGTTTAACAGTAAAAATGAAATGCGTGAAAGGTATTCACGAGTTGAGTTATGAATATTGCCACGACGCAAGCATTTCTTTTGTCTCCTTTTAATACTTTAGCACAATGTGAATATACAGTATCGGCAATTGTTTATGTGTAAGTTTTTTTTCTTTTTCTCCTTTTGTACATCAGCAGTTGCGTAAAATGTAAAGCAAAATGTAAAATTAATTGGAAAATAATACAATCGCTATTTTAAGTAAATCTTGTCGTTATTCATTGCCCTCGTAGAGTTACAGATCTTTGTGTTTCGAATGTTGAGTTTTTCGTTTTGTTTTTCGTTTTGTTTTCATAAAAATGTATAATTACAGAATTCTCTAAATCGAACGAATTTTAATTTTTAGGAATTTAATTGGATAACTTTATTACAAAGTACTGAAGAGCATTGAAAATACGCCGATGCAATTTCAATGATTTTTATTAGACAGAAACAGAAATGTAATTCTCATTTTTATTGGATTATGTATATATATAGAAGTCATGTAACGAAGAATTTTCGACTATTAGACGTTTAAAGAGACAGTCTTTTGTAGAAATAAAGAGAGCATTTGAAAGAGAACATTATTTTATTCATATTTCTTATTGATATATGTATTTTTTTTTTTTCTTTAATAAAATTTATTACCAACCTCATCTATTATGCACATTTGGACAATGTAAAAAGTACAATGTAATAATACGCAGTAAAATTTAACTTCACTAGAGTCAAAAATCATAATTTCTTAAAAAATAAAATCATGATACAATTCTTTGTCAAATAAAATTCTAGAAACTGTAGAAAGTATATTTCATGCTACCTCGTGCAATGAAATTTAGCCATGAAAAAAGAATATAAAATTTTAATTTTACTAGACTCGTTTTAAAAGCATGTAAGTTTCAAAATTATTGGCGCACAAAGATACAAAGAGTTATGCTTCATTAAATAAATGTTCCATACACCCACTACATATTTATTAACAATTTAAAAATTCACTCTATTCTTTCGGTTCTATTTACAAACGCATCTCAATAATTGTACATTTAAACAATAATAAAATGAAAATAATTAAAAGCGAATAGATTTTTAAATCATCAATTTTTAAATTTTGCCTCGTATTTGAAGCTTTATATCCAACTATCCAATAGTCTATCCAATATATCTAACATATCTATAATATATTATTATTTGCTCAACTTGACAATTTGGCATTCCTCGATCATATATTAATTTATCTTGTTTCAGCAACTCTCTCTCTCTAATCGCAGCTAATCCTAACACTTTTCTCGGCAACTGCAAACCTTCAAACCTCAATGCTTATTCTCAATATTCTATTGGATTCTATTAACTTTTCTAAGCTCAGCCAACGCTTGTATTTACAATTACAGTTGTGAAATTATAGCGACGGCACGCGCCTCGCCTCGTCATTGCGCCTCGTTACACAGTCGTCTGGTATTATCGAGTGGAAGCCCGTGAAATTCGCAAATAAATAAGCGCTTGCATTACCGCGTACTTTGCACTATAATTTTGGCTCTTTGCTCGCAGTTACCGCAGTTGGAAAAGACAAACAGACACGGTCTTAATGCATCTTGGAACTTTGCTCTTCGTCACGCTCTCGTAAACAGGGTAGAAGTCGTCATTTGCGCGAAATTCAATTATTATTTTATCTGGCGCTGGATTTGATCGATGGCATCCATTTAACTATTAATAATCTATTTATAATCGGCGAGAGTTTCATTGCGCTTTGCATTTCACGTTGCGCAATTAAAGACTCGATACAACGACTTTTGTACTCGTGGGCGGGCAAATTCGAGAATAAAACGAATAATCTCCGTGTTATTTTGAAAAGTGAAGCATCGACGTCACCTCATTTGCATTGCAGATAATATAATGAAAAATAATGAATTCGCTGTGCAAAGAAAGAAGAAGGGCCGACGATGAAATTAAATGCGCGAATCGTGACAATGTTGTTAAAGGAATTTCAATTCACGTACATCATAATTGCTGGCGGTGTAAAATAGTTGTATACTGCCTACCTAATATTAGCCACACGTCGTAACTTATATTTAATCGATAATAAGGGGTCTGGATAAAGCAAAACTTGATCTTTTATTTAACGTGCGATATCGGAGATAATATAAAGTTCTGTCGCGCATTACCTGCAATTTCGCTCTGTAATTAGCTGCCTGGACATATCATGTGCACGCACGTGTTGGACATGCACTTGTATTCTTCTCTTATCGACGACTGCAGGAAGGGAAGAGTAATTAGCCAAGAAGTTGAGATGCTCCATTCATACGTTTATAAATGGAGATTTTTTCAAATCAAATGACAATAAAATTCCTCGCTGCACTTGCCACGAATTTTGACTGCTATGAATTTTTCAAGTACTCTTGTCCCGTATTGTTTATAAGCCATACTATTGTCGATTGTCGTAAACGAGAAAGAGAGAGAGAGTTGGCATTGTCGTATTTTTCTCTCTGTTATTTCATGTCATACCTACTATATTCATTTCTTATTCATATTTTTCTTCGCAAAGATTAAAGATTCCGTCGTAGATTGTCGTTGAATGCACAGGTGACGTAATAATAAAATGCTGATCATTGCAGTATTTATAATCTCCATCGTCTATTCTTGATAATCAATCATTAATTTTTACCCTTTAAGAAATTTAATTTCATCGTATCTCGCACATCTGAAATTTTTAATTAGAATCTCATCGCATTTTTGCATCAAACTCTCCATTCCGATATCCAATCTGCGTGCATTTGTTACCAACAGTTAAGATGTCTCAATCCAGCATTTGTAAATGTATTGAAGAAATTTTTTAGTGCGGTGACCGACGCTATTGTCCCGTTAGCTGCCAAGAAAATTGAAGACAATGTCGCTCGACCTCCTTGGCTTTAAAGCTAATGAAATGTACAGACAGGGTGGCCGTATGCGGGGGCGCTAAGAAGGTAGAGAGAGAGAGAGAGGCAAGAGACTTTGTGAGAAATTTCGTTCCCCACAGGTAATATAACCCGTGCCATGCGTGAGAATAGTAGTGCAGACCTTTCCTACTCGCAAGCTACCAAAATTATGTGGGCGAATGGTAGAGAAGAGCAGACCAGAAGCTGTATGCTGAAAATGTACGAAGAAAGCTTGTGGGAGGAAGAGGTGCCCCCCCCGCCCCCACCTCACTCACAACATCAATCACCGGTTGGAAGTGTCAAGTGAAAATTATTTTCGAATGTTAAGTAAACTTTAGTTGATGCGAGCTCAATGAATGACAAAATCTCTTGAGCTAATGAAGCGCATTTCACTTGGTAATTGAGAAGAGAGTGCAAAATTATTTGGCCACTTGTATCGGAGCGTCTTTTTCGTAATGTTAAGTTACTTTGTCAAACGGCCTCCGACTGCACAATATTCCAAGCTTTTTCTCAAGTTCGAGAATTCAAGTTATAAGGAACGCAAGGTAGTTTATAATGATGCGAATGCGCTTAATTCGATTGATAAGAATGAAAATTATGAAGTAGCTGATATGATAAAAAGTTAATGTACTTTTTGCGCTGGAAAATTGTGGCTTTCAAAGTAGGAAGAACTACAACTATTCATCAAATTTTGCACAAATTCTAACGAGCAATTATTCACTACGCCTTGGATTTTATTAATTTCTTTGCGTTTCACATTCGGACTCTACGCGCATTATTTCAACATGCAGTGCCTCAACATTAATCCCTTAATAACAAAACGAATCTTACTTCGCCAAATAATTTACAGTGTGTTACAGAAATGTTTTTCTCGTGGTTTACGGGGGCCTCCGGTGCTTCGTCTTCCCTTATCTTTTGCGGTCATTGTTATTATTTAAAGTCGAACCTGTTCAAACAACGAGAATACAGAAAAAAAAAACAAACAAACATAACGAGAGCGAACGATATGGGCATTCTCTATACAATCCTACAATTGATGATAATTCATTTTATTGATGGAAAGTCAAAAATTTCAATCGGACAATTTAAAGATGTTGAATTACGGGAATTGGGCGAGGGCGGGAAGACTCTCGTATCCGAGTACGCCACGACAGCACAACTCACTTAATAATAAAGACATATAAATATCTTATGGGGACATAAACATCGTCAAGGACTCGTAGGGATTATCGACGTTCAGGTGGAGCAAGCGAAGCGGTTAGTCTCGCAATCCCGAGATCTAAAAATGCCGAGGCAGAGGCCACATGCCATCTCTCGTGTCAAATAATCCTGGCCACTTGGACTTTAAAAGACTGACCGAGCTTGGTGAAGCTTGGCCCCTGGAACTAACCGAATGGTCCTCTGGAGCTGGAACATCGATCCTCGTCATTTAGTGGTTGGGACTGATGGCGATTATCAACAATGATCTGAACAGCGATCTGACGATAATGCGGATCTCGATCGGAGGCGGCCGCGTTAATAAGGACAATTGAGGAGGATCGGTCGAGTAATTTTCTAAATTAAAAGACCTAATTTGCGATAGTTGACGGAACTTTTGGCGAGCGAGTAAATAAAATAGATAGCGAACGATTCCAGGAGATAATTACGGGAGATTGGCGATACATTGATGATTCCATAAAAGTTATTCCACACGCCATAAATGGCAGCTGATAAATAGTTTTTCTTCCATCTATGCTCCCATTCGTCTCTTAATCGCGTAATTTTCGTCTAAATCAATATCTTGACTGGCTTCCAATTAATTACAAACACCATTTACCGAGGTCGTTTAAAGCTACGAATTCCGTCCTCGTAGCAAAACATCAGTCGTGATCGTGACATTGTCATTAAAAATCTATTAAGTGATTAAAGTGCGTCGCTTAGGTGGCCGTAACTGAGCTGTAAGAGTACAACGAATTAAATTAATGTCCAGCACGCTGAGGAAAGAATCTCGTCTCCTTTAATATGCGCGAGAGAAGGAGAGAGAGAGAGAGAAAGATCTTGATGCTTGCAGGTCACCGGGGGAAATGATGATTAAAAGGGGACTTGTGCGACCTGTCTTTATATTCTTTGAGCTTGGTGGAAGAAAAAAAAGTTGCTTTTTCTTTGAAAAAAATATCTTTTATAAGTATGAAGATACGCTTAGATATCATGCTCGGTTTAAATTTGCAAATGTCCTTTACTTTCCTCGAAAATTTAATTATGCTTAATGCTAATTGTAACACTAATTGCATATTATTAATTTAATGATATTTTGGAATTCTAAATATGACACTTACTTTTTATTACAGAAATACATTACACTTACAGTAATAAAAAGTTTTGCTTGCGCAACTAATTAATACAACTAATACTTTTTCTCTAATTTTACAATTAATAAGAAGCTTTTTAGGGGCGATTTTCATTGTACGTGTTAGGAAAAAAATTAAACTCTTCATCGATTAAATAAATCAGCAAAGGTAATAAAATATGCAAATATCCAGTAAATTAATTATATTGAAATAATTATACAAAACATACCTATTTAATGACAAGTATTGTGAACAAAATCTAGCCAAATTAATATAATATCATTATATATCCATATATCGAGAACCATGTTATTTACGTAAAATTAAGTATAGAATTTTTTGTATACCACTCAGATAAATAAAATCACGTGAAAATTTCTAGATAATATATAGCCTTATTATACATTTAATAAAAACTGCATTAAACAATTTTCTTGTTGCTCGCAAACAGTTTGAAATCTTTCGAATTAATCTAATTCATTCTCATTTCACGTAGAAAACATAAAATAATAAAGGGGTTTACGAATTCCGTTTACGAATTATTATTATTATTATTATTAAATACAATGTCACTTTTTCCGACAAACAATTATTTAAATATTCACCCCAATGAATTGAAATTAGCGCTCTCGCTCTGTTATTCGAAAATATACAATAACACTTAAATGAAGGATGAATGCACGTGAACTCGTACTTTACTTCTTCCTCTTATATTTATAATGTAGATCATATTTCATCGGTAAGTGTCTCTGTACAACGGTTATTTACGATACGAGGATATTCCTTTTTTTAAAACATGGCAAATGATAAATATTACTCGAACAATAATACTCCCAAGTTCACGAAAGAAATAAATATTTATATTATAATTATACCCATAAGTTAATATATGCCTGTATTTATTTGCATATAGTATTTCCGTATAATTTTATGCACGGCTGTGTGCGTAAACCAATTTATAATCAAAGATTTCACAAATATATTTATATATACATATCATAAATATGGTATTTAATAATAGTTTACTTTAACGAAACTTTACATCAATTTGTAATTATTATTACAAATGTTTCTAACAAGAGAACATATTTATAAATTTAATTCAATTTTGCATATTCTATTAAATTTTCGTCTCGCATTGTAGATGAACTTTTAGCTGCTCAACATACTTTCGTCCAAAATTATGCAAATTTTATAAAAAATTTGACTTCCACATCATTCTTCATGTACTCATTATATTAACATTTACAAATTCAATTATCACTCCCGATTAATGCTAGCATAATGTTTTGTAGATTCGCCAATTATAATATAATAACAGGAAATAAATTAAAGGACATAAAACTAATCTCATTTATCGAGACTCTAGATTGAACTCTATTAATATCTAATTTTCTCCACAAGACCTACCAATGTATTTACAGAAATGAGAAAAAGACAGGCAGAGAGAGAGAGAGAGAGAGAGAGAGAGAGAGAGAGAGAGAGGAAGGAGAAAAGCGATTGGGGGGGGGGATACGAAACAGACAGAGAATGAGAGAACTCGAGTGAGGGAGAGAGAGTGAGAGAGAGACAGAGACAGACACACAGAGACAGAATGATAAGGAAAGATGCCTAAGTAAGAGAATGTCGTGACAGTTTCCGAAGCTTCCAGTCAAGCCTAATGAAGTGAAACTCCGTTAATCTTAAAGAGAAGGCTTTCATAGTGATGAGGCATGTTTAAATGCTAGAACTAAATCTTCTAATACAGAGTTTAGTTCATTTTATTGCATTAATTATACTCGTGTATTATGGCCGAATAAATAAATATTTGCTTTTCCGATACATTCGTTCATTATATACGATTGGGCACTGTATTAGCTTCATGGACATGCTATCGTGGACAAGTGTGTGTAGTCTTTACTATAAATACCGTCATTTTGTACCTTAACGGTCGTTTTATTTTTCAAAATATCATGTAGATTTAATTTTTTTCATTTATTACATTCTTTTGCTAGTATTTATTAGCTATTACTCCAAAGAGTTTTTGAAAAAAGGTTATAATAATATACGTCAAAATATGTGTATATATGCGTTCGCATAAATAGTTGTGGTTACATTTTTCTGTGAATTATAACATATATATAGTATATGCAAAAAATAGTTGTTCAATTATTATCAATTCATAACTGTTGTGAGGTTACCCTCTACCTAGGTTTCGTGGGCTCAGCTTAACCTGGTTCCGACCTGGCCTATTGATAGGGGTGTTTCCTTAGTAGACTATATGTTCTCCCTGATGATGAGGAGAGTGGATAATATGGGATAGATTAAATTGTTAAACAGGCGTGTATGAAGGCTATGATTATTTAATGTCGAACTCTCTATTATTGTTATACAACAGTTGTAACAGTTATTTAGTGATTTTATAATTGGGGTGTTTGTGTGTGCGCGTAAGTATGGATGTAATAGCGATAACGAGTTCGACGCGTGAACGGAGAATTAATTGTAAGTTAATTCTCTTTCTATTGTATATGGATATAACAAACCTCAGGTATAGTTGCAAGGTTCAATTGTGCCTTGACCTTGCGTTTTGAAAGACCGGCGCGGATGCGCGGAAGAGGGACGTTGTTCCCTCTTTGTTTCTTGCTGAGATTGCCTCAGCGGCCCAACACCTATGTTGCTGGCTGAATTGGTGATGACTGTCAACCCTGTGTTGACAAACCGGATTCACTTCAGCAGTAGGGAGTGCGTCGGCCCTCTCAACCGCTCACGGCGGCGTCTATCGAAGACACCCAAGACGACTCCAAAACGACTCCAAAACGACACTTTCATAATTTCTTCTAGGAGCGACCACCACGTGCACTGCACATTTCCCTTGAATATTGTTCTCAATCTTTCTCGCGATGACCGTTTAGTCTTTAGTCAATAGCACTCTTACATTCGTAAACACTAATGATGAGATTACACGGCGAAGGTGAGACGGTTAGCTTATTGTACGGATTCCTGAACAACGCCATCAATTTAATATGGCGCATTCAATTATTGTACTTTTCTCAGAGCCGTGAACCTACATTTTTCATAATGAGCACTCAACCACCCACTCATACCAAGCAGAAGCGTATCTCATTGTCTTGGGTTTACCCAGCCGAATGATTAAATATTAATTAAGTTTTTTTTTTATCCACATGTGACTTTAACGTTCTCGGATGAACTAAATTTGCTAGATCTCGTTAGATCGAAATTCAACATAAGATAGGACATTGTTTGTAATTATTAATTCGAGTGGCAAAATAGACTGGAGAACAGCAAAACCAACCAAAAAAAAAAACAAAAGCAAATAAATGAACAGACGATTACATAACGTAAGGTATAAGTATTCTGGGTGAGTATCGAGCTTCTCTCTCTCTCTCTCTCTCTGTTACTTTGACAGCAGTGGCCTTATCTCTAGTTCATCGAAAGACTACTAGTTCAAGACTCTCAGAACGATCAGGATGATTGTTTTCTTTCTCGTTTCTCGTGTGCCCCTTCTCCTCCCTTTGCTCACATACTTTGGTATATGAGAATCGAGAAAATAAAAGCAATCATGAGCCTGGGAATTGCGAACTGGCAGTTCCGCGATGACATAAAGCTAAGACGACTTGGCGAAAATAGAAGATTGCGAGCCCCAACATGGAGCTGAAGATCATTTCTGCTTCGTCGTTTCATTCTGCATTTTCCAGGGAGTCTCGCGCGGAACTGCCACTGAGGTTCTCGTCGAATTAAAAAGACTGCGTAAAATAAACAATTGCGAGCAATCGCAACGCGCGATCGTCATAAAGCGACTTCTTTAAAGTCCGGATGATTTTTACGATGCTAATCTCGGAATGTGGCGGCAGCTCGAAACAGCCCCAACTGCATAAAGTCTCCTTTAACGGCCTAATCTCGCAAATAAACAAGCTTTAATCTGAATTATAATGCCTCGTGTAATGTTTGCAGCAACTGGCGGGCACAACGAGATTTCGGGCGTATGTGCGTGTGCGTGTCGTACTCGGCTCGCTTATTCCACGCGCAGCGCCCCTCTTAGATCCATCTACATTACATCGCCCACCAATGTAAGGCTTAAATGTGTGACTGTTTCCACAGGATATCCCCCATATACATTTAATGCAGTGGGAGAGTCCCATCTTGTAATTCTATCTCGCAGAAATTACATGCGTTTCTCTAGCTTGAGCTCGGGCTGTTGATGGAGGGGGGAAGGGGGGGAGGCGTGTTTGCTCCTTTATATGCTGCAGTGTAATCGAAAACTGAGCGAAAGCCGGTGGCGAAAGTAATTAGAAATGGAAAAAAGGCCGAGTAACCAGCTGTAATCTAAATATTTTTCAGATTTATCCTCGTGTGTGCGTGGCTCCCGTTCAAAATTGCCGTGCCGCCTGAGCATTGAATTATTATGTGCTAAATTTTCATTTTTACCCAACCCCACCGTTTAATCCGAGACTTTGCTTCGCTGCAAATTTTATTATTCCCTCCAATAAGCTATTGTCCAAATAGTTGAGGCACGATGGCTAAACGTCCGTACGTTGCTCCATCGATTGCCGACCGAGGGATCATTTAATTACACATTCATAATCACGGTGCGTCTCCTAATACCAACAGTTTTTCATGGATCGCGCCGACCGAATGTACATCTTTTCGGCCGTGAAGTAACGTTGAAGGAAGGAGGAATTCGTCGGCTCAACATAACGACACGCGCTTCAATAATTCATTTCGGTAATTGAGAGAAAATGTCAAGGCTGCTCTTTCAATAGGCTTATCTCATGGGATCCCGAATGCTCTATTAATTACAATAAATTCCACTCGTACGAAGTAACAAAGGATACGCTCGCGTTGTGGAACGTATGCGCCGAAGACAAATCGAGTGAAATTCGATCGCTCTTATAAACTGCATAATAAATTGTATATCATTGGAGCGGAATATGGTCGATGGGGGGAGGGGGGAGGGGGTGAGCCTTGATTCCGGAATTTGCCTAATAAAGCGTGACGATGGAGGATCTCCGGCAGCAAAACCTGCGGATATACAAATTTTTCCCTAGCATCGGTAAAAAATGGTTCGGTAGCGTTGATCAGCCTAAAAATATCCAATTTGAGGTATGCCTCATCGTAACAAAGGTCGGAAATGGGAATGCGAAGTATGGATTGCGCGTGTGCCTGTGCGTGTGCACGTGCGCGTATTAGAGAGAGCGCGTGCGACAGAGAGAGAGAAAGAGAGAGAGAGGAAGAGAGAGGGAGGGAGGGAGGAAGAGAGAGGGAGAGAGAGAGAGAGAGGGAGATGGAGCGGAAGCATGGGT
>JAPYYT010002185.1:0-41567 GCA_030522565.1 Ceratosolen corneri | reverse complement strand
ACATACTTTACTGAGTACAATTACTTATACATACTTTATATATTATATGGGGATAGTTCAGGGTCTTCCAGAAGAGAATGAATGTATAAAGCAGTTGTACGTATCAGGTGAGAAAAAATTAATTACTTGGGGTAGCCTTACACAGCCCTACAAGGATTGAGAATAATAGAAAAGCCAAATCTTAATAATAATCGAGCAACGCATATCGCGAAATGCGAGATGTTTAAAAATTAAGATTTAAATGTCCAAAGACTCTACGTTCTTATTCTTTCTTCTTTAGTTTTATATTAAAAATGTATAATATAGTTCTCTTTAAGTTAAACTTATTAGAAATCAAATTTCTAATTTAATGATATGACTTTTAATTTTTACGTTATGAAAACGTCTTTTATTTTCAGCTTTACACAATTATCTATTGGTTGTTGTTTTATAAGTTAGTAGAATTGCTCATGTTCTGAAATGAACGAATGATTAAATAACTAAAATTTGTTTGACAATGTCAAAATTCTTACCTAAATATAAATATTTTAATTTACAGCACTCAGTAACTTAAAATCAGATTTACCTTAATATGATGATATATGAACATGCGTTTACAATGTAATTAAATGCCAAATTACGTTTCAATATTGAAGACACTTTACAATTATTATTATTGACAATGGCAATTTAAAAAACAATATTTAAAAAATATAAAACCAACAATTATAATTACTTTTTCTTCGATATAATTACGATATTAATATGATAATATTTCTGATAATATTTAAAACGGTGTATATAATACTGTAAAACTGTCTTTATTGAAAATATATGAAAAAAAATATAATGCTGTCTCTATCTTGAATTGTAAATTCCGTACTATCACAATATTCAGGCTTAAATAGAGTACCGCAGAGTTTGGAACAACTATTAATTAAATATCCAGAATAATGTTAAATTTAATTTGGTATATTGTGTATCACCAATTACGTCGTCGCCCAGCCGAATGCTTATTGTGGGCCAATTTTACGGCGGCATTCAGTGATGAATTGAATGTTCTCATTGAGTTTTTTTTAGAATGGGAAGTTTTGGTGATTGGAAGAAAACTAATTTTCAGCTGTCATTAAAGCGCTACCCAAATAATGTCAACGCCCTTTTGAAGAGGGAGAGCGAAGTGCCGAGGGTGATAGTGGCTGCGCTTCGAAACACTTGAATTTTCATGCTTTTTAAAATATGTATCGGTTCATTATGAAAATATCACGAAGTTTAGTAACTATGACATTATTCGTAGAAGGTCTTGCCGTTGTTTTTATAGGCTCGTATTGTAAGATACGTTATTATCATTACGATCATTACCGAAATTTCGAGGTGTAGACCCAGTAAATACATACGGTAGTAAAAAGGTCAATAACGATAGGAGTAAATACTCGATGATTTTTCTGATTATATTCGTAGGCTCTTGGGACACATCTGACAATCATAAATATATTGAAAATTTCCAAAAGAATTTACAAACAAAGAAGTATAGATGGACGAGAAATCAACGGAATCTCGAACACTTATTGTTTAGGAAAAACTTAAAAGAAAATGCGTATTTTAATAACTTCGTGAACAATACGTATATTACCAAATTTTTAAATAATTCAAGAAGGTACATAAAATTTTAACAATAGCACAAATTATCTGTTTTTTTCGATCAGAGTCTTGCGTATATCTCATTCTTATCCTCTTTCATTGACTATCAACAATTTTCATGTTGTTGACCCCGTTTACCAACTAAATTTTCTGACTTTATAAATATTGACAGCCAATTCCTACTCTATTCAAATTAATATTTGTTCTTTCGAATATTCTAGATTCCTAACATTTATGGTTTTATATTTTGATAGTTGAAGTCTTATGAATTTTTAATTTTACTATTCATAGCTACTAATTTCACATTTCATAGCTACTGTTGCGTTGTTTGGAGAAAATGAAAGGTTTATATTAGTAAAATTCATTCTCTAGATAATCTTGCATATCCAGATACAAAGTTTACATCGATAAAATATATTGTAAATAACTGTAGTTCAATATACGTTTTTTTTATACTTTTCAATTTTGAATGGCTTTGCTAAGCCGTTTTTATATACTAATATATAAAGTTCGCAAAATTATGTGCAATCAAAAACATTTCTTAATCAGTTATTTTTTACCTTTTAATTATAAATAAATACTTCTAATACGATAATATTATACAACTATACTTTTGCATGGTTATGTTAATAATAACAATGTATTTTGCGTAGAATAATCTTTTATATTTTGCTAATGCATTTCCTTGTTTTTTGTAGAATTTAAATATTTTTTATTAATATAAAAATAATATTAGATAATTTAAAAAATTACAGATCTTTCCATATTGTATGCTTTTAAGCTATTATTGCTCAAGTTTTGTTTGTTTTCTATATTAAAATCAAAGTCGGTTTATGTGATATCAACATCAAGAAATCTAGAAGTTCTCTCAGTTTTTAATGTTTCTAAAATCATTTATGGAATTCATCACAAAATTATAAAATGCTGTTAGATAAATAACTCAACGATGCTGCCATATATTAACATATTTTTGTCTGCGAGTTATTTGTATTTAGCATTTAATTTATTAATTCTTCGTATAAAGTACATTTTTTATAATCAACCTACATCCCTAAGTTATATGAGGAGGTCAAGCATATGTTCCGTTACCCCTATAACTTATTTAACATTTAAGTATTTAATTTTCACAAATAAATTCCAAACATAAAAAAAAACTATTATTTGATATTTATAGAATTAAAATTTTAAACAATGATTTACATATTCGTAAGACATTTTCAAGATATTAGATTTTAACATAAGGTTTAGATATATTTTTAAAAGTTCATAATAAGTAGTGAAACTACTTAATTAAAGTATTGAATGTAATTTTGAGCATTCATACACAATAAAGGTAATAAAATTTACCAGGCCTATCGATCATCTAATATTAAATAACACTTATAAATGTATATTATAATACTTATATACTTATAATATATAATAACGAAATAATAAATAAACCTTTGTGTCGCACAGATAGAAAATAAATAAATTATGTTTTTTTGTCCGATTGCAGAAAGTGAACAAGGCTCGTGGGAGAGCGGTTTATCATATGAGTGCAGATCGCTGTTGTTCAAGGCTTTGCACAATCTCATTGAACGATGCCTGCTGTCCCGGGACTTCGTCCGCCTCGGGAAGTGGTTCGTTCAGCCCTACGATGGTTTTGAGAAACATCGATGCTCCAGGTAAATCCAGCGCCATCAGTTTTATTTAACGTTTATGATTCATGTAAGAAGCATAGTATAATTTGGCGCGAAAATCCAGTAGATCGTTTCAGAGTGTAATGCTTAATCCGATATTCATTGCTAGTATTTTTGTTGAAATTCCACAAATGAACGGTGTGAACAATTATGCTTGTCCTATTGCATTAAAATCTTACAAGAATTTAATAATGTTTATTATAATTATTTACAATAAAGTAAGTTTGTAATTTTATTTGATTTGGTGTTACAGTAACGAAAAGCTTTAATAAAAGATGCATATCCATGATACTTAACACTTTATTCTTATTATCATGATTGTAACTATTGTTATCGTCGCTCTTGTTCTTACAATTATTGTAATCTATTGATATTTAACATTTTAATCTTATAATAGTTACGTGATTTGCAATATAAAAGTATAAACATAATTTTTAACTTGGTTTTCATTACATTCGAATTTAATCTATTGTTTAATTATTGAATTGGAAATACTTTTGTATTATAAAAATCACATGTATATAAATAATTTACCCAGATGATTTTAAAGTATATTAATATTTTTAAACAGTAGGGATTTGTTTCATTTTAGGTAAAAAATTAAAAAAATTTTTTTTCAAGATTTCAATTTATAGCAAAATTATGTTCCTCATGCATTGGCTCTAGCGTCTCAATAATCTCACTACCTTTCATTCAAATTTAAGCAGCGTGTATTAATTAATACTTCTTATTATCAAACTGTATTAAATGCATTTTTTAGATAGACGTTCCAATGTCCTTTAAGTAAAATGTATCAAGTTCGCATGTTGACAAGAACGTCTGATTTTCGAGCATTATAAATGAACCGATAAAAATTCCACTATATACTCGTTTCTGGATGCGACTTTCAAGCTATTTAACGCGAGGTTTGCTTTTGGGTACATTACAGCAGCCACCTGTCATTCTCGTTCGCCTTCTTTGTCCACGGCGAGAGCACTGTGTGCGCGAGTGTGGACGTCAGGCAACATCCAGGAGTCAGACATCTGACGAGGGCCTGTCTGCAGCGCACTCAGACCGCCCAGTCACCGGTCAAAGGTGAGTCGTAATTTGACAAGTAAATTACAAAAAGTTACCTTGACGACGTAGTTAGTAACTACGTACATTAATAGCTCTTGTTTGATTGATAGTAATAACGATACGAATCTTGAACTAGGAAAAACTTATTCTTTTTGTTTACGCGGAGATTTAACATAGTAACACAGCCTGTCCATATACACGAGTAGATTATCAGAGTATAAGCCGAAAAGCATTTTTCAAACTTACCTGCTCATTACGAATGGACCGTTTTTATTCCCAATTAAAAAACTTTTAACGTTTTCCCCATACTTACCTAGGACTTGCTCACAGCTACATCTAATCGTAAGCTGATGTAAGCTGCAATGTATTGGCAACTTAGGCGGGCAAGTTGCAGGTATTTATGGCTGAGTGCTCGTAAATGTTCCGGAAAATTAAAACTCATAAGTTCGTTTTGTTTTTGCAGTGATCCTCGCCCCATACGGCCTCGCCGGTACCTTGACTGGTCAAGTCGGCCGTCTAGACTCGCAGCTATTGGACGAGTGGCGAAACTTCTATCCGATAAACAGCACGGGTCTCGAGCCTGGGCTGCCGGCTCTCGTGGAGGTCCTCGTCGGAGGTGTGCGCATGCGTTACCCCTCCTGTTACGTTCTCGTGACGGATATGGATGAGAGCCCGGTAATGATGACGATGATAACAGGCGTGGGCAGCGGATCGAGCCCCAGCGGTCCCATCGGCCCTGTGGGTATCGAGGTGGCAATGCCACTCTCGCCACCGACGAGCCCCGCGAGCTATGAGCACCCGCTCTCGATGCAGCGCGACCTGGGACCCGCGACCGAATTGCCCGAGCGAGTTTGGACTGAATGCATCGTGAGGGCTAGGTCTGCCAGTCCTAGGCTGGCTAATGGCGATGCTTCCGAGCTCGGAAGCTGGAACTTCGTCGACCCGACCATGAAGTCTTCCTGCAACTGCTCCAAGTAAGTTTAGTGCTCTCTTCTTTTAGTGCTTTAACTTATTGCCTCGCGTCCCCTCGATTGCAAATCTACCCCTTCTCGCACATTAGATGCATCAGGATCTGTGCAAGAAACACCTTTCCACGGAACAATTCTCTATCATTAACATGCGTCTTTGTGCAAGAAGGGGTTACGTCGACTTAGTTTTCGTCCTTACATTCTTTTACCTTGGTATTTATTTACGTATAGAGTGTAGATTTAACAAGATATTGAGAGATTGAGTTTGATATCATGTTTTCCGAGGTCAACATTGGCCCCGTTATTATTTTAGATTGAGCACAGTTCTAATATAATCTTTGAAAAATTGTCGATGCATTTGTGATCAAAAGACAGCCGTGCAAAATATAAAAATCGCTTGTAATTATTTATATTTATATTGAGTTGTTTCCATTTAATTATTAATTTCGTATTTATTCGATTATTACTTGTATATCATTCCTGTATTACGATTTTTTACACACACACGAAGTGAAGCTTTGAAGTCCATACTGGGAGATACTGATTTTACATCATATTCGTGCATCCTGAAAACTGAAAATTTATTTAATAAAATTAAGTTTTACGATTGTTAATCACAATATGGAAAAAGGATAATACGTGCTACATATTCTACGCTTCTAAATAAACTTACAATGTTTATTCTTAATTCTATTCGGTATATCAATGAAACATCGTACCACGTAAATATTAATAATATTAATTTTTTTAATAACAAATAATATTTCAATAAATAAACGAATATGTAAAATAATTACGTAGATTAAAAGATACTAAATTTACAGTAGTTTCATTTATTTCTACCATTTTGCGGATAAATATTTATACAATATATCTTTACCAATACCTTCAAAAAAATGTAGTGTCATTCATAAAGCTATTATTCTAAAGACTTCTACAAGCGTCACTTTATGAAACTCGTTGTACGAAGGCGTGTTATTCAAAAAATGGAAGCTCTCTTTTGAACAAGATGCTTAGAAAAAACTGCTATTGGCATGTCACATACGTCAGATAATATATAGTCCTTGTTTTATTATTTTTCTTTTAGTAAGTTTTTTATCATACCAGTAATAAATACATTTAGATAAAATATCTATTTGTTTCAAAAGTAGAAATTTATAATGTTATTTACAAACGCCCTGATATTATGACTATTATTTTATATTAAAGCAATATTTTACTCAATGCAAGGACGAAAAATAAATACATAAATTTCTCTTTTTTTCTCGTATATTATATTTAATATAAGAAAAGTCGATCTTAAGATATACATATATACATATATAGTATTAATTGACAATTACCTATGTGTTATGTATCGATGCGTGTTTGCATGTGTATTACAAACTTGTTTAGTACAGTCAATTGTCAAAAAAGCGTCGTATTATGTACAGTATAAATATATATTACAGGGGAAAAATTTATTACGTTCTGATATTAAAATTATTTAGCTGTCCAAGTATCTCACATGTATTTGTGTTTATATTTTAGCGTTGCCAGTATGAACAAAATATATTATGACAACGAATGTAAATTTGACTTAAAAGTACTTCATCCAAATTTAAGAATTGGGTAAAAGGAGATAGTAAAATTTAAGCTTTATTAAATTCAAATTATGTTAAAAAACATTATTATTTATCACACATTATTTCATTGTATGTAATTATTAAAAATTAATTAAATTAAAGAAAAAATGTACTTGTGAAATTTAAATTTATATCTTAAACAATCTTATATTCTTAGTATAAGAATACAGATTTACTTAAACTATGCAATAATGATCGATTAATTTTTTATTTTAGGTCTTATTTTAAGACCTATATGTTAATTTTTAAAATAAAATAAAAATAAAAATATGAGATAACATTATGGTATAAAACTTTCATCAAATATTATTTGTTTCTGTTAAAAATTAATTTTTTTGTTGAGTTTTCTTTAAATATATTATTATAAATATAAAATAAGTATATATAAATAAAATAAATATAAATTAGATAAAAATAAGTATTAGTATATTGTGTAGTATAATTTGAAACATTGGACTGAATTCATTTTATTTAAAGATAATTTTAATATATAAAAATTTGTTTGTCGATTATCCTATTATGTTTTATTATTTCATTTTATTTTTATGGCAAAAGTTTACATTATTCGATATTGCGTTAAAAACTTTGGACCGTTTTTAATGTTACTTCATAATATAGCTAATACAAATTAAATATAAACATGAGATTGAGAAAAATTAAGAATTAAAAGATTATCTGAAAAATTTAAGTCTTTGAAGCATAGTATGAAACTAAATATTATATTAGTATTATCAACTAGTATTTAACTATCTTAATACTTCTTGTCTTCCTTAATTTATTTATATACATTTGAATTTTTATATCTATATTTTTTATTACATTTTTTATTTTGATTATTAGTGAATTAAAAGGAATTTTCAAAGGAATTTAGATACATTTTGTTGATTACTATCACTTGTAAATTATAAAATAAAGTACGTGCTTAAAAGAATTAAAAGAATTCGAAAGACTGGCATTTATCGTTACATTTTATGCACAATCTAATATTAACCACTTTATTTTAAATTATATTTATTTAATGGTTTCATTGTAATATATTATGTTACCACAGTTTGTATGTGATAGGTCGTACAATATTTAAATATAGTATGATATATATCATATATTAAGTTCACAGTTGTATTTCAATCAAATCAATCATAAATTCGACGGAGTTTGCTATTTTAATTTTTCCTTTAAAGGAAGTAGGTAGTGAATTTTATTAAATTAATTTTTTTATAGTCAAATATAATAAAAACGAAAGTAAATACAGATATGTGTTAGCTGCATTATGTTAAATTAAAAAATTAATAAAATTTTTTTAATGATGTGTAATGATAGTTAAAAATTAAAAACAGATAAACTATGTGGTTTGTGATGGAAAAATGCTTGCTTTTTGTTTTAAATGATTTTTCTGTCTTGACTCTAAATATATATGATTTATGAATTTTTTATGGAGAAGCATAAATTTTTATACATCACAATTACCTATGTTTTATATATTCTAAAAATTTATTAAACCAATTTGAGCTTTCATGTAGAAGTTTTGTGGACGAGAAGATATAAAAAAATGTTTTCCGAAAAATGCATTTGACGTTTTGTTGTTAATAGTGGAAAGAGTATGTATCTTAATTTGTTTGAATTTTTTTTTTTTAATTTTTTTTAATTTTAATATAAACTCATTGACAGTACATCCTTAAGTTGGACTTTTTAAAAATACTATAAAAAATCTATTGTACGAACATTGCTTTATAGTCTTATATAAGTACGTAACGACAACGGTTTGGCTTTCGCAGATGATCAAAATGGTGCCGGAGGTCTTTATTTTAACTTCTCATTATGCGCATCCAATTTGCACGTTTTGCACATATCGTGCATTCTATTTTTTCCTTTAAATGAAGTCGCTAAAACAAAGAGACTTGTAAGTGATAAGCGTGTAAAAAGAATATTCCATACAATCCAACACAGACCTCCGTCCTCTTAAGCCTTTCGTCTCCCACGAGATTTCAGTAATGTATCAAAAAGATAGTATTTAATGTTTATTAACGCCACTTATTGCTCTGAAGAGCCTTTTATTGTGGCGCACGAAAGGGCTAAGCGCACAAAGTACGACACGTATACACAAGACACGCAGAGAGATCCAGAGAGGCAGAAACATGCAGGAACGATAAATTTTAAAGGGTTCGAGGAAGGAAGCGAAAGTTCGAGGAGGTTAAGCAGATCGGTTACAGGTGCACGGCCCTCGGCGGCTGGAAGGGCGGCGGCGGTGGCGGCGGCAACGCGACAACCAGCAGCAGCGGCGGCGGCAATAGCAGCAGCAATACCAGCAGTAGCTCTTACCTAGTGGGTACATGTGCACCGGGCCCGGGTCATCGGGATAAATCGGAACGGACTGGGGGTCACCGAAAGCTGCCTCTCATCCCCTTCCACCGGCGCCCAACACTACATTGGAACGCCGCCGTCGTCGCCGCTGCCACTGCCACTACCATCGCCGCCGCCGCCGTCACCACCACCACCACTGCCGCCTCCACCGCTACCGCCGCCGCCGCCGTTGCTACTGCTGCTGCTGCTGCTGCTGCTGCTGCTACTGCTGCTGCTGCTGCTGTTCCTGCTGCTGCTGTTGCCGCTTCCACTTGTAACTCTTCCTTCGCCTGTCCCTCTTCTGTCCCCTCGAATAGTGTCCCAAGGTGGGTACTGCTGTCACGGCGCCACCGTCGTGCCTGTAAACACCCTCCGATTCGCACGCCGCTCATCCTCATCTATTTTTCACTCGAGTAACCTGATTCACATATCCAGTTAACAACCGTTTTTTATCCCACGCTTTCCTCATTGTCATGCATTTACGAATTTCACGAGAATTCGTCAAAATCAATGCTTGCTGTACTCGGCTTCAATCGCTGTTCATTTATTTTTATACGTCTGCGACGGTTAAAATCTCTAAAATATTGACATAAGATCGTTAATCATAAGTTATTTTCCTAAACTGAGTTATTAAAAAATCGCCGCACTTGATAAATAAATGAAAATAATAATGATAATAAATGTACTTAACTAAGACATTTGTCAATTATAATTTGAAATTAACAGATAATTTAATTTTTTGTATCCATGCTATAATGAATATAATGAATTACAGAAAATTAATTTTTGAAATTAAGTCGTATAGTGGAACAATTTTTTTTAATAAAAATCTTTCACTCAACGGTTTTACAAATCAGTATTGTTTTATCAGAAATTATTCTCCACTAAATCGCTTTTTATTGTGCTTCAATTTTCTTCACGTTTTGCTAGCAGATTCTAACAGTGACAGCTCATTAATAACGCAATTTTAAAGTATTTTTAAAATGAAGCACGTGCATCGTATACAAAATTTCTCGTATTAATTGAAAAGTTGTGTGATTTATATTTTTATAAGCTTCTATTCAAGAATTCTAATTAAATATGGAAACTGATACAAAAGTTCATTTTACTATTTGCTATAAATTAAAATTTTTAATTTACTAAATTAAATATTACATAATTTTGTTTTCTATCTTGATATCATGTTGGATTATGTTGAATGTTTCATTAGTAATGAGGAATTTTCTGTTACGTAGGCATTCTGCTTGAGAACGAAGAAAATCCTTTTATGGATTATCATTCCATCGCTTACCTTTAGCCCTGTACACACGAATAATATCTTAAACGCCATAATATGTGTATAAATGTGTACATACATATTTAAATTATTAGCACTGGTAAAATACCACCATGTTTAACCATATACAAAGTTTACGGGATCAGTCGACGCTAATAAATTTTCACGTGTGATTTTACTTAACATTTATGTGAGTTATTTAATTTTTTGATGTATTTTATTCATTGATAAAAAATGAAGTGTACATAATCGAGGTTCATGTTCATTATTTTGTATTAGATATTGCATGAGTTAGTTTTATTTTGGTGCTTTAAAGCTGTTTATCTTAACTATTTGGTTTTTTATCGTCCTTGTATATATTGAAATCATGAAAATATAACGTTTACATGTTTAGTAGAAGATACAGTAGCATTATTAATTTTGTTTTTACTTAGGATGTACTTAACTGATTATCGCATGGATCTGCACCATTTTTATTAAATATTACATTGTAAAATTTATGTTCTGTAACGGACATTTTTATAGTATCAGAATACATTAATTTATATATTTATAATTTCAAAAGTAAATTTGCATAAATTAATTATTGGTATATAATATCAGTTTATAACTAAATATCATTATAAATATGAGTTATTAATTAATAAACAAGATATCAACTTTTTATTAATTTTCATATTATCCAAGTTGTCTTTGTTGTAAAAACCAAAAAAGTACTTAAAGTACATTTTTTTATTAAAACATGACGTATCAAATATTTGGATGAATACCAATTTGATTAAATTTATTAGTATTTATAACAAACAAAAGTTATATTGTTTAAGTCTATAATAATGACAGCCGTATTTGATCTTAAATTTTACATTGTCATCGATATATTTATCTATTAAAAAGGGAAATTAACAATCATACATTGCTTGCAAACTATAATATACTATGGCTAATCGTAAAGTAAACTTGAATCAGCTTATCCGTGCACTATCATACTAGAACTAAGGCCAAACTCGAGTGATTGTGTATGTAAACGATTGCAGTAAGCGGCAGGAATATAAAATTATAAAATGGTATAGTAAAAATTATGAGAGAATTTTTACAATCTCAAATAGCATTTCGTCGAATATATATATATTCAAAACATTATCATCCTTTAGTAGCGGACTTTTATAAGCCTTAAAAATGGATTTTACTTTATTATTGAGATAATTGAAAATGGATAATGTATAATGAAAGTGGAGTCTTAATTTAAACTTTACGAAATAAGCAAATAATAACTCTTAACTAAAGTGAGAGTACGGTTTTATTTTTATTGAAAATTCACTTTGAATCCTATTAACAATATCTTTGCTTCATTTGAGATCATTTTGAATTACCTATTTTGATCCTCATTCAATGATTATCTTTGTAATATAACAATTCATATTTAACCTGTTCCGAGCTATTATTAAAATGCTGTTATCGTCTTTAATTGTTTAAAAAATCAAATTCTGTATATTGCTAAAGGATTTAGTAGCACACGGATAAAAGCTCCAATTAAATATCTTTTTTGTAAAGGTATGAAAAACTTTAATTATGCATAAGGTACACTACAATTGCTTATGAAATTTTAATAAAACTGTTAAAGATTAACTGAAATTTTTACATAATGCAAAGTGAGCGCAATCAACGCGTTGAATAAAATATAGCCTTTACTAAACGATTCTGTTACAAAAGAATATAGTGAAAATTTTTAAATTATTCCATTTCTTTATTTAACAGTCATTTTTTCTTTCAGATGAATCTTTAAACCTTTCCCTATCCCTAGTTCAATCCTTTATTACGTATTCAATAGTTTCGAAAAGATTAAGAAGAGTCTGTAGAATGGAGATTTAGCATTTCAGTATCCATCTTTAAAGTTAAAGTCAGAGAACAAGTTTCTATGACTTTTTATCAAGTTCCAATTTCTCATTCAACTCGAACGTTGCAATTATGTATCTATCATTTGTCATTTCTCTCCCCCATTGGCTGTAAATGACTAAAACTTCTGCTTTGGCGAGATGGCCTTAAAAATACAGCCAGAAAGCAAATTAAGAATCCAAGCCTCTTGAAGACTTACGTACGCTCGCGACAGCAATCACTCGGGTTGGCGCCTCTTAATGAAACGATTACCCTCAGCATACGTTAAAAACAAATACTTTTACTAGGATGTCGGTGAATCGGCTGAACGCCTCGAAGACGCCTTCGGAGGTCGGACTGCCCTCGTACCCGCGGGGCCCGCCGACTGGTGGCGACTGCTTGCCGATCCCATCGGTCGGCTCGCCCGCCTCACCTACTCCTTCGCCCCTGCCGACCCCGCACTCAGAGCCTCCAGCCAGCATACCGCCTCAAGACATCCAGCAGTTGGCCACGAGCCTCAGTCCCCAAGCTCAGCAGTTGACGAGCCAGTCGGCGAGCAGCGCTGCACAGCCACCTCTCACACCTTTCCAGGTGAGTTTCTCCTCGAGCATCTTGCAGCTCGTTTATTCTTCATGCTTACGTTAATTGGGATCCGCGTTGACATAACACGGCCTATCGACATGCACATAGGGACACGGAATTATTGTATAAAAGGTGATTCGTTCTTTCTTCTTAATAGATTCACCTTGTTCGTTGGTATAAAAGGTGATTCGTTCTTTCTTCTTAATAGATTCACCTTGTTCGTTGGGCATTAAGAAATGCTAAATTTGAAACACCGCTTACGTAAAAATATAGGTTTACCAATTAATGGCAATCGTAATAAAAGAATTTGAAACAAAATTTTGAGTACAAGTATGGACACTTGTTGGTCAGATTGTTATTTGGAGAAAAAAAGAAAAAATCATCTTTATTCAGATCTATTTATCAGGTACTTTTTATTTTAGTCATGCTCGTGGGTACGTAATTTAGTGTAAGTTGCTTATATTTTTCAAAAATATATATTTTTAATTTATTTTCAGCTGACCTTCTGAAAAACAAATCAATAATATTTCTTGGCTATTCAATATCTTCAATAAATATTTTTGGCAGCTATTGTCATTTATTATTAGCCTCGTTTAAAAAATACTTTCACTTTTCATTCTTAAGTATTTTGTTCAAAGTTACATACGTGATCATAACGTGCAATAGCTTAGCTTCTTTTAAAATAATATCACAGCAATCTGTTTGTTAATATCAATATATTTGATAAACGGCTTAATCATAATATGAAAGTATATTGTTAAAATATTATCTCATTCACGTTACTCAAAATTATTTAGTTTTTGCAAATAACGAGCAGATAATAAAGCTGTGAAATGAAAGAAAATCTAATAAATAAGACACCATTAAATAATACGCCAATACATGTGTTTATATTAAGTACCAAATACAATTTGCGTAACAAAATAATAAAGACGCTTTTGTCGCTATGTATGTTTTAAAATAATTGATTTTCAGACGAATTCGGCTTTCGATTTATTGTTTATTGCACACTTCTGTTTATAATACAAATGAGCATATTAAGTTTACGAAAATATAGTTTTAATTCAAATGCCTGTTAAAGATCGCACTTTATGAATTTTCATAAACATCTTACATTCTTGAAATAAATAATGGTTATAATTAATTTATTAATAAAAATTAATAAAATTGCTATATTATACTAGAAACTTTGTGAGTTAATAGTGGTCGATGATAGAACACTTTATGTTCATCTTCTAGCGTGAAATATCGGTTAGGATATTCGGCTTGGTACGAGAATAGTGTTAAAGCGAGTGTGACGCTCCTTCTTAGGATTGCAATTAGTATTAATGTGAGAGAGCATCGGTTTTGAAGTAATCTACTATTTAACGGATTGGCGAAAGAAGGAGAAGCACTTTGAAACGGTTCGATTTCACCCAAAAGGAATAATCGTATTCTGGAGAATACGATTCCTCGGCAGCTTCATCGACACCGATTTGAGGCGCCGTCTTTTCAGGGCCGCGCTCATCGGCCTCTCGCCGTGTACTAACTTCTTCTCGCGTTATCTTCACAGGGTCCCAAGTCCATATCTTCGGGAAGCTGCGGCAACGCCCAACCCTCGAGTCCTGGAGGTCTCCTGAGCGCCGGCCATCTCGCCCAATCCATCCAGATTCCAATGATCCAGACGCTTAAGCGACCTATCCTTATCTCCAAGGAGTACGAGGGCGCCCTTCTCGAGGAGGAGCAATCCCTGCCATGGCTTTACGACTACTCTACGCAGGAAGCCTGGCTTAATCATCCGGTGAAGCGGCTCAAGACAGCGCCCACCTACATTCCCGTTGGCATACGCAACGGCAGTCTTTACCCGCCGATGGGCTATTGCTCTGGGAATCTCGAGGCGGGCCCCAACTCCGGTTTGATGCCACAGACCATTCAAATGCACGGACAACCAACGAAGATAGAGATTAAGCAGGAACCCGGCACGACGCCCGTGAGTGTCGCGATCATAGCTTAATTAGTTGACTTTCCGACTGCTGTTTTTTCGTATTAGTGAGCGACTAAGTTATGGGGTGGGCTTTATCTTAAAATTTCTTTCATTGCCATATATTGTCAATGCAATTATTTATCCTTCAAAAGGCGATCGATATTAATTTGCACCTAAGTCTTTGAGTGCTACGTGTTTGCTTACTTGTTGACGGTGCGGCTAAATTTTGAGAGTAGTCACTTAAGCAAACGTTTATCCGAGACGGTGGAAAGAAAGTTTACTTTAAGTGATGCTGTGTTTGGTCAATGCAGCCTTTGGCTTCATAATTATTACTGTTAAAATAAAAAGTATTTATTTATTTTCTTTACACAATATAAAAATATCGTATACGAAACGAAAAATATCAATTTCATCCAATTTAATGGCGTGATCCGATCGTTTATGCATAATCTATAAATAATTAAGGTATCTACAAATGAAATATTATTTGGGGATGGAAATGCTTATACAATTATCCTTATAAATATTTAATCGATTGTGACTAGCACAATTTAAAAGGCAAGGGGTGTATCTTCAATATTACAAGCTTAATAATTATTACTTAGATAAATATAAAACGATTCGGTAATAATGGTAAAAACTAAAGCCTAATTTAGGCACTTTTAAAGCGTTTAAAATGTCAAAAATTTTAATATATACCGTCCGGTTAATGTAAAAAATGCAATTTTTATGAACATAAGTCTTATTTTATAGTTCATGCATGTATGCATGAGTAAATAGATATTATTTTTTATAACGGTGTCGACAAGTTGTATTTAATTTTTTTTTCAATTATTGCTTTATTATTAGTTAAAGATATGTATTATTAAATTACTCTCTATATTAATTCAGTAATTTAAAATAATTAAATGTTAAATTATAAAATTTTTATAAAGATACTTCGACTTTGCCAGGAATCTTGAACGACGTATAGCATTCATATTAATGCCATTTGTGTTTGAACTTAGTAGATTGATATTGGTAAAAATAAAATATTTATAAAATTTTGTCAAATAATAATATATTGGAATTAGAAACAAGATATTTTTTCTAATCCAACATAATAAATGGTTATTTAATAATAATGATCAAATTTCACGGTTACATGTTAAAGTCTTTTAATCAGTTTTAAAGTACTGTTATCAATTCAATTTTATTTCATAAATTCAGAAAGTATATGCATTTTACTTATGTTTATTTGAACGTTCAATTAATAATTAATTGAATAATAAAAACTTAAATTCTCCTGTTAAACTATCGGTACGCGTTTACTAGTATTTGAGTTGTTTATTTACAATTTAATCACGTTGATATCTTCATCTAATGCAAATCGAAATCCTTTATAAATTAATGTTATTTAAAATTTTGTAAAAATTTATAAAGATTGTAAATTTGTATAGAATGAATAATGCGCTCTAAATTTAACACCATTATTATAAAACTTAGTTTACGTAAAAAAATTATCTTTTAGAGAGAATGCATAGGAGGAAGGCCAGATCCCTATGAGTTCGATGTGGCTGGAGAAGAAAATGGCACTGGAGTGGATGGATTAAAGAGACAAAGGGATGAACCTAAGCCAAGCTCTCTATTTACTAGTGAAGGACTTCAAGCATCGTACAAAGATTTAGATCAAATTTTTGATAATTCGGATCCGGATACTTCCAGCGACGAAACTGTGAGTTATTATTTACTGAATTAATGCTTTTTGGTTAATAATATTTATTATTAATAATTAATTAATCAATTTAATTAATTGTTATTAAATTTATTAATTAATTAATGATAAATTATTATTCATGAGATGCGGCGAATAAATAAAAGGCATTAAGCTTAGACGTTTAAAAAATAGGTCTATCAATTTCAGAATTTGAATCAGCTTCAAGTACATACGCCACCAGGCTCAAATAAGTCTGGCGGTGGAGGGGCTCATGATGGGGTGGATGTGCGACTCGATGGTACGTGCTTAAGCTCCGGAATAACTGGTTCTGGGGCGTCCAGCACCTGTAACTCCAGCAAGCACGGTTGCTCTTCATCTTCGTCCTCGTCTGGCTGTGGTCGAGGCGTCGGTATATTACGACCCGAGGAACTCTCCAAGATGTTTCCAACGCCACCTTCTCTGGAACACAATCCTGTAGCTTCACCCTGTCAACTGAGCGAACCCAGCCTTGAGCAGACGGACCTCGGCGCCAGCACCCAGGTCGTTCAACGCCAGCTCCAGCGCCAATTGCCAGACATTTATCCGAATATGGGATCACCCCCCGAGGAGGTTGTCGATGACTGGTCCTACGTATTCAAACCACCTGCCATGTGCAAACTCGTCGGCTCATCTAAATACGCACCTCTCACGAATTTGCCCAGCCAGAGCTTACCACCCGTTATCCTTCCGACTCACTGCGTCTACAGGACATCTTGGCAGTGTAGTAATACTAATACTAATCAGAGGTGGTGACTTCTACTTTACAATTAAATGACGTTTTTTAATAACCATCTCCGAGTCATTAAGTATATCCATATTAAATTTATGTAGGATAACAAATTTCTGAAAAAAGAAATTAAATATTTTAAAAAGCTAAAAGCCTCCAATTTTATTTAATGTTATGTAATTAGATTAATGAATGACATTGGCATTTTTGAATGTGTTAAACATAATCTTGAAAGTATTTTATTTAAAAGATTTATGTATATAACGAATTTCTTTAAAACGTTAGAAAATTATTACTTTTATTTTAGTGATAATTCTTTTTTTCTTTTCCATCATACCGTATTTTATGAAATACGAATTAAATTCAGTATCTAACAGATATAAATGCTTAGATATTATATACAAAGCTTTAGTGACTTATAATTCATATATGTTTGATAATAGTTTTTCATATGTGAAACCTTTTAATCTACAGTAATCATCATACCGTATTTTATGAGATACGAATTAAATTCAGTATCTAACAGATATAAATGCTTAGATATTATATACAATGCTTTAGTGACTTATGATTCATATATGTTTGATAATAGTTTTTCATATGTGAAACCTTTTAATCTACAGTAATCAAGAAAAGTCTTCACAGTCAGTTCGATCTAGCTCTGTCCAACAGCAGCAGCAACAACAACAACAACAACAGCAACAACAACAGCAACAACAGCAACAACAACAACAACAACAACAACAAGTGCTTCAACAGCAGCAGCAACAACTGCATCCAGCAAGTCCTGCTCAATTGGGCACCACGTATCGATCGTCTCAAATCCCGGGAATTGTGGGGGTGCGGCCACCTCCTCCACCTTATGATCAACCATCGCCTGCAACGTCCACAACCTCATCTTATCTCAATAAAAATCTCAACAGCATTGAAGCTGATACGCCTGGTCCAATACGTGCTCCTGAATCGAATTCCCTCGTTGTCAATATACTACTAGGAGATACCGCGCTTAATATTTTCCGCGATCATAATTTTGACAGTTGCAGTCTCTGTGTGTGTAATGCAGGACCAAAAGTTGTAGGTAATATAAAGGGCGCGGATGCCAGCACGTATTTAACGGGCTCCTGGACTGCAAGCAATAACGTTTATCAGGTAAATATTTAATTTGATTTCGTACGTTGAAGAATATAAGAATCTTTATTGTAAATGGGTAATCATCACCAACACTAACTTCAAAAAAAGCCTGCTGTATATAAAACTATTAATTGTCAAAATAACAAGAAAATTTATAAAACATAAAATTAAAACGACATGTTCAGAGTTTTGTAATCCTTATCTGTTAGCAATAATTGCAAAATAGTTAAATAAAATTTTAATTTGAATTCTGATTGGAAATCTGAATGTTTTAGTAATATGTTTCAAATGCCGTAATTTTTATAAAAATTGAATGTAACAAGTATAAAATTATAATACATTCAAGTATATTTTTATATCGTTAGTGAAAGCTATTTATTAAATTATTTTTTTATTATTCAGAAATTTAGTTTTATTTCGAATGATAAATTATTATTTAGAAATTTAGTATTTATTAAAATAGCCGAGTTTTTAAATAATTCAATATTATAAATGTAATTGATCTAAAGATGTAAGAAAATAAACGTTAAATTATTCAAAAAAAAATTAGAAAACCGAACTCCTAAATATAATTTTGACGACTAAACTTGCATTTTTTATTATTTGCACAGGATGAGGATCAGATAAGGTGTAGCTGCGGTTTCAGCGCAGTGGTAAACCGGCGTCTCGCTCACAAAGCCGGTCTTTTTTATGAGGATGAGATGGAAATAACAGGGATCGCCGAGGATCCCGCCGATAAAAAGAAAACCTCGCTTGCGGCAATTGCCTGTTGCGACTCAAAGAGCATCACTGAGGGCATCGATCTCGTACCCCCCTCAGTCCTTGAGCTTGTTCGAGAACAATGCCTTATCGTCCAAAGTTCCGCGAGTAGCCTCTACCGCGCAGCACGTCTTTACGCGGCCAACCGAATAAAGTCAAACTCACTGAGCGTAAACGCCCTGGAGTTTAGCGATGGCAATGAGTTGTCTTTGGCTGCTATTGATCAGGGCAAGTTCGACGGTTCGTAAAGCTTGCTAGCATTAATTTCTCCATTGACTTTCCTTTTGCACATTAAGATAAATTAATCCCATTTATTTGCTAAGACAATATAGTAACCTAATTTCAATTTGTGGCTTCCTATATATATTAGGGAATTTTAAAGGAAAATTCAAGTGTTCGTACCTTATAACGTCACGTATAACTGTTTAATTAAGTATCGAAATAATACAACTTTTTCTATATATATATATATATATATATGTGTGTATGTATGTATCTCCATAAACTGTTTATGAAATATAAATAAATATTATATTCAAAATAAGTTAAAATTATAGTAAACACATGCTTATTAAAGAATTTGTTAAGATTTGGATTGAATTTGAAGCAAATAACCCATATCCAACAAATTCCGTAAACACCGACTGCAGTTAAGTGAACCAATATTCAAAGCGTGCATTTCTTGTAGGCTCCCCTGTAGATCGCAGTCAGCGACTAAATGGCGTGCACCGTTGGGTATTCCTCCGAGCCAAGGGTCCCCAGTGCAACGGCGACATTGTACGCGTAATGAAGAGCGTTCAGCCTCTATTACAGGAGGCTATCCAGCAGAAAGCGACAAGGATGTGGGATGCACCATATACAGTGAGGATTTTGACCTGGCGGGGCTTTCATAGGCTCGCCGGACGAGACACCAAGGATCGGTGCGAGCCCCAGCCCGTACCAGCCCTCGTCGTCGGATACGACCGTGACTGGCTGTCCCTCTCGCCATATGCACTTAGCTACTGGGAGAAATTACTGCTTGAGCCTTACGCTGGGCCGAGGGACGTTGCCTATATTGTCCTGGCGCCCGATAACGACTGTCTTGTTGGCAAGGTCAAGTCTTTCTTTAGAGAGTTGTCTACTACATACGAGGTAAGCTAGCTCCTCTTCTACATTAGCGTTAATTTCATGAAGATTCCATAGATTTTTTTGGGTGCATCTATTCATTTTAATTATCTTTTATTATAATAGGTATTTATTTTACGTTATATATTTGAAGCTTAAATGAAAGTATAAAAATATTCGGAACCGATTTAATATTCTTAACCATATATTTTCTATAAATAATAAATAATTTATTAACAAGATACTTGGATTTTGCTGTTAAAAAGCTCTTTAGACCTAAAGGCTTGTAGATAAAAAATTAAAATATGTTTTGGATTAAAATATGATAGGTCAATTTTTTAATGAGAAAGAATTTAAAAAGTTCGTTACAATTAATAAGCATACAATAAATCATTTTAAATATAAAAATAATTATATATAACGTACGTTTTTCCGTTTAGCAGTCAATAAATAGGAAAACTTTTGAGTACCCAAATAAAAAAATAAAGCTGTATTTATGAATATTTAAAAAAAAAGTGTAGGATTTTTAAATTTAAACATTATAGTGATGCAATACAATGGAATATTTATTATTATTTAAGAAAATTACTCAAGGCATTGATCTATACTCGTCTAAAATGGTTCTATCATCGTTCCCAATCTTGGAGGGACTAATGTACACTTATTTCATTAATCGTATCTATTTATCTCTGTTCCCCTCTACCTATCTTATTTTTGTCCCTCGTAGATTTGTCGACTCGGAAAGCACACCCCCATTGCCAAGACGATGCGTGATGGCATCCTACGCGTGGGCAAGTCCGCCGTACAGAAGGTCGTGAGCACCATAAACGGCAAGCAACAACAGCAACAACAACCCATCGATGATTGGTTCAAGCTCCTCGGCGACAATCAAACTGGCGAATGCCTCAGACTATACGCGCAGGCTTGCAATCACAGACTAGCACCCTACCTTACCCAGGTAATTCAGGACCGGAGCCTCTTTGACAACGGCGAGGTCGTCGGTGTCGGTGGCAAGCAGAGCCAGTCAAGTGGTAATGTCTCCGAGACGATGCCTGCCACGCCGGACGGCATGTCCAATAAGCCCGAGTCCGTCGGTGAGTGCAAACTCCATTTTCCATTAGCTCTGCAAGATTAATAATAGTCACATTGACTTAAAGTAAAATTAGGATCGTTAATTATAATAATAATTGCGCGATATAAATGGTAAATATAATGTATGTATTACCGTTTTAATTTGCGGGGCAGAAGGCGAGAACGCACGCAGTGAGACGCCAAACACGAACTCGACAGCTGGGAGAACAACGCCGACGACGCAGACTTCGCCCAATATTCAGACGACTATATCAACCACGGCTCAGCAACACTCTCAAGTGGCGGCTCTCGGTCCCGACGAGGAGGAGCTCGAATTACCCTCTGTTGTCGTTTACCTTGTTGAGCCTTTCTCTCTAGGAGGTGCTGAATGCCCGGATCGGCGCCGACTTGCCATACTTGCTCTGCTGCGCGCCTTTTCCGCGGCAGTTAATGACATGCCGGAGGCACTGAGGGCGAACATCCATGTGCAGGTGAGTCCCGACGACGAGCCTGCCCATTATTCAGATCCCTTGACGCCCGAGACATTCCCAATTAAATATAGCCGAAGCTGGTTATTTTAATGTTTTATATCTACGAGTTTAACATTGTGTTACAAATAAAGATGAATGTTTAAGGAGAAATCGTTTCCAGTTCATCCAAAAATACTGTCTCAGAGATATTATAGCATTCAGCAACTAGCGTAAACACTGTTGAAATTTAAATTTAAATGTATAATTGTTAAAAATCACTGTAAAAATCTGTATCAAATATGTATCGATGTCATTATGCAAGTTACTTTTAAATTAATTACCCAAATTATAATTAATTAATTTTCCTTTGGCAGCTAATATCGTTAGAGACTATAATGGAGCTCGGTCGAGTCCGCGAAAGGCGGAAGATCCAAGATGAGATGAGAGCTTTGGCTTTGAACGTATTTTTGCAAGGTCGTCGGCTACTTTCACACAATACGACCGTCAGGAGTTTAACTGGATTCGGAACCGCTGCAGCTGCCGATCTTTTTCTCAAAAACAAAGATGTAAGATGATCACACGCCTCTCTATTTAAACTTGTCGCCATGAAGTTTTTATTTAGATTTTATGAATACTTAACATTTCCTAAGCAATAGTTGTGCATATCGCACTGGCTTTTAAAAAATTGCAGTTTTTTAAAAACATCACGGTTCCAAAAAATTAAAATATTTCAATTTTTTTTTAATAGCATACAATTCTATTATTTCTTTTAGTATTGTGCAAGCAATAAGAGCACCAAAACTTTTTACAAGATTTTCTCCAAACAAAATAATTTGAATAGGTTATCTAAAATTGCCAATGTCTGCTTACAACTTTCTTGCCTTTGAACAATTAGACAATCGAATTTTAAATACGTACAAATTGTAAAACAAAGTCGCGATATTGATTGAAACGCATTTATGAGCTTGAAGTTATCCCGATGTAAGAATCGGTTAGTTAAATAAAGAGAAGGATCCATAGCATAGCGCGTTATATCATCTCCACATTTTTTACGAAGGGAACCGAGACACACTTTAATATAGATTTGTCATTATTAAAATTGTCAGATATTATGTACATTATCCATTAGTAAAAGTGTGGAGTAGAACAAGCCACGCTCACGGATCCTTATGTTTGACGGAAAAATGAATAATACAGTTTCGCTGATGATTTTACAGTCACATAGTAATATTCTTACAACTATACACCAGGAACACAACAAATCATCTTTACGGTTGTACGCGCCAGCTTACGTACTCGCACCTCTGCGTTGTAAGAGCGAGGCACCCGACTCGTTCGGCACGAGCGGTCCTGAGGAGTGCGCCGTTCTCTACCTGAGTTATTGTCTCAGCGAGGATCAATCCTGGCTGTTGGCTGTCGCGACCGACGATCGGGGCGAGATCTTCGAAACCGCTACTATCAACATTGACATACCAAACAGAAAGAGGCGGAAACGCGCTTCGGCAAGGAGAGCCGGCCTGCAGAAGCTCATGGACTTTATCCTTGGAGTTATGTCCCAGGGGGTGAGTACGATACGCTTTCACTTTTCGTTCAGACAGCCAGTGCTCAAGGATTCGATCTACAAGCTAGCTGGTGCATAAGGCAGAGGTCTTCTTTCGCTATAAACGTTTGGCTACTTTTTATACAATGCGAGTGTGTACGATAATGAAAAGCGCACTATTAATATATAATTCTATTGTAGGTTCAGCCATGGAGGTTGGTGGTGGGACGCGTGGGTCGTATCGGTCATGGCGAGCTCAAAGGCTGGAGCTGGCTATTGTCGCGCAAGGCTCTTGTGAAGGCGTCAAAACACCTGAAAGAAATCTGCGGTCAATGCAGTCTTCTATACCCGACGGCAGCGCCGTGCGTTCTCAGCGCCTGTCTCGTTTCCCTCGAACCTGATAGTACCCTCAGGCTTATGGCCGACCAATTCACGCCCGACGAAAGGTTCAGTCAGGCATCCGTCAACTGCCAGCTCTCGACACCTCAGGATGTTACCTGTACCCACATACTTGTCTTTCCTACCTCGGCAACCACGCAGGTACGACTTTCAATTTCTCTTTCGCATTATTTATCGCTCATTTAGCAAACAAGCTATATTACAATGAAATTATTAATTTAATAGACTTTTTCTCGACTGATATATTACACTTGAAAATTATGCCGGTACAATAATAAAGTCACCGTAAGATTGACAAAGGCTGAAATCCGATTGCTTATGCAATATTATAGGCTCAGTAGCTTAGTAAGTAATTAACATATTATTCCGGTATTGGTCAACAGTCGTCGCAGACAACCTTCCACGAGCAGCAAATAAATGACCCAGAGCTGGGTGACGACGAACTCTTTTCCGCACTACACGAAGACTTACCCGAAGGCATGGAGGGCATGACGGACTTTAACGATATATTCAACGTGTGGCCAGAGCCAGGAGCAGGCAGCGGTCAAAGTCCTAGCGGCAGTCCACGAAGACCGGAGGGTTCGCCCCTCGGCGGCGATGAGCCTGGTTCCGGTCTCGGCAATCACGATGGGCCCGGCAGCCCTTTCCCGTGCAGCAACACACCTAGAGTCAGTTTCATTAATACTACGCTATTAGCTCCAGTTTTGAAAGAATTCATATTGTAATTTGTTGGAGTATTGTTTAGCTCAACCAGTCAGGAATAATAGGAATAATCAGGAATAATTACGCGAAATAGAATATTTAAATTTTCTGATATTTTTAGGACGGATTGGAACCTTACCCGTCAAATAATAAATAAAAGAGCATACGTGGCAAACCCATACTACGATTAATGATATCTTAAAATTGTACAATACAGTGAAGTTAGGTAATGTAATTTCGGTCGATTCTTAGGCGGCAGTGACTGAACAATCGGAGGAAGTGGGCACACTGTTGCAGCAGCCTTTAGCCCTCGGCTACCTGGTCTCGACCGCACCCACGGGCCACATGCCCTCCTGGTTCTGGGCGGCTTGTCCGCACCTCGAAGGTGTGTGTCCGGTCTTTCTAAAGAACGCCCTTCACCTACACAGCCCGGCCATTCAGCAGAACAGCGATGAACTGCTACACCAGCAAAGCGCCGTAACCGTGCATGGCCTCGACTCGCAGTTCACCACCGACGTACTCAGGTCTCCCACCTCCCCCCCCCCTCTCGCCTCCCCCCCTCCCCCCCCCTCTCTCTCTCTCTCTCTCTCTCTCTCTCTCTCTCTCTCTCTCTCTCTCTCTCTCTCTCTCTCTCTCTCTCTCTCTCTCTCTCTCCATAGATACGTACTTGAAGGCTACAACGCATTGTCTTGGCTATCTGTCGACGCTAACACCAAGGATCGTCTTTCCTGTCTGCCGGTCCATATTCAGGTGCTCATGCAGCTCTATCACGCTACGGCTGCCCTTGTCTGACCCACACTCTACACGTCTTCTGCTCCCTCTCATGCGCCCATTATCGCCGCGTTACTCGGGGCTTTACGAGAGTGCGTGCGAATTCATCAGTCGAGCGTCCCGGCCTTCGATGACTTTACTTTTCCAACTACTATAGAGATTATTGTTACATAACCGAGGATGTACCTTGAGTGTTCTTGCCCATATTTTTGTCCCATATTTTATATTTATCTTCCTTTTGGTTTTTTTTTTTTAGTGCCTATTATTTCGTGATGAGTCGTTTTTTATTCGAGGTTGAAATGTAAATATAAAATAAGCTTGATTAAGTAATTGGGGGGAAATGAACTTCGACGAAAAATGTTGTCAATGCTTGTGCAAGTTGTGGGTAGATTTTTTTATACAAAAAAAATTGTACAAGTAAAAAATTCAGTAAGTATTTTTTTTATAATTTTATTGTTTAAGAGAAGAGTTAGTGAGCCCTAAAGCCGTATATATATTAACTAGCGTGAACTAAGGGACTTACCTACTATTTAACTAATGAACTTTTTTATCTCACTGTTTATCTTCATTTTTATTGTTATATCCTTTGATATCCTTCTGGTACACATTTGAGATATATATATATATATATATATATATATATATATATTAATGCAGATTGAACGTTACAAAATGCAAAAATGCATCTAAGTTCATTATACATGAAAATAATCTATGGTTTATTGTGGAGCAATTGCGACTCCGTTATTCGACTCATAATCACTATTAATTGTAACTACTTTTACTGATCCTTACCTTTTTTACTCCTACATCTTCTCCCGTTATCCATAATATTTGATGGTATTAAACAAAATGATAAATTTCTTTTGTTTTGGCTCCTTCGCCTCAGTAATTTCAATTATAAATTGTGTCCTTCATGCTCACTTATGATTATGCGCTTAAATTTTTTAGCTCACCTCTATTTTGCAAACTGAGTCATATTTAATCTCACTTGAAAACATTATTTACTACTCACATGAATTTCTTAATGCTCTCATCCTTTCTTTATTATTGCCATAATTATCTGAACCATTTCCTTCATTATTTTATACAAGGGTGGACTTTATATAAAAACTACTTTTAACCTCAATAATTTGATTGTATAGTTTACTTAAGCATTTTTTCATTTTTCGATGTAGTCATTATTAATTTTTGTCATCGTGATAAATAATAGAGGGCAAATTTCATTTATACAAATAATGTTAAAAATAGTTTAATTCAAAGCATCATTGTTTATAACATTCTTTAATTTCATTAAATATTTGATACGGTAAATTTTAAAACAATTCTTTGTTCCCTCAGAGATCATTACCATTCTACAAACATTAGATCTGTATTTCACGTTATCAGAAAATATGGAAGTTTAGATTCAATAGGCTTTAAATGTGAATACTTGTATTCTTAAATTTAAGTAAACTAAAACATTGCTTTATTGTGCAGATTCATTTTATTTAAATCTTCAAACTTGGTATAATCTTGTAATGTACTTTGACCAATATAACTATTGATTTACCAATAATTGAATTTTGTAATTATAATGCAAGTTCTAATAAGTTAATCTAATATCTTCTTATATCTAATAAGAATTTAATAAGTTCAAGACTTGTAATTAGTAGGGTCAATAATTATTAGTATATTATATAACATTTTTAAATCATTTATAAATCAGACTAATATGAAAAATTAATTCCATTAGTTATCGCAGCGACAATGTAATGTCTTTTATTATTATTCATTATTATTGCGCATAAATTACGTTTTTTGTAAGTTTTTCTTGTATTTAATCATGTTTAATAACACGCTATTAACAAAATTTAACTTCATTAATGGGATTAGATAATTCGTAATTAGAAAAATTTACTTTTTAAAATATAAACATACTAATTTTAATTGTTTAAAACAAAGATAAATTCTGCTTTATAGTATTGTGATATAATCTCGTTGAGATATAAGCATTCTTTAAATAAATTTTAAATATGCTATTGATAATTCGAAGAATGTCATCGACGATAAAAATGTGGGCACGAACTAGTAAATATTTACTTTATAAAAAATAAAGGAAAGGAATAGGCGACGCCTATATTAAAGAAATACAACGCATTGCATGATACATACTGTAAATACATGGGAATCGTGTTGTTTCGATTATATACGAAATTAGTTCAATATATTATATATGTGTTTATACATATATGCACATGTATACATATACATATATATATTTAAATAAGAATGAAGTTAATGAAGAAAATGAAAGCACAAGTTCCCTTTACACTTTTTTTAACAGCTGACATCGTAGGAAAAGCTACAATTTGTGTTCTTAGGCAATATTACACATAAATAATGAGCACTTTCGAGTGTTTAAATGTAATAAGGAAGGAAATTTATTATTATTAATTATTTTTATTAATTATATTAATTAATAGCGATTACTGAAAGGTGAATGGATTAAGAAAAATAAAAAATGTAGTTAAAAATGAAAAAATGGTTGGCAGAGGAGTATATGCTCGATTATTATTGTAGAATGTGTGTGAACATTCAAACAATGCGATTAAAGGATAAAAAAGCACGAATGAACAAAATATGTAAGTTAATTAAGGTGAAGCGGAAGTGAAAAGGAGCAAATAAATCAGTTTTATTTGCAATCTTTTTGTCATTAGATAGTTCAATTTTAAAGATAATAATTAAAAATAATAATTAAGAAAAAAATCAGATTCTAGACGGTTATGTATCCAAATATTTTAATTGTAAATCAAGTTTTTGTACAAAGCTTTTATTATTAATAGCGATGAAGTAATATAATGATATTACGTTGTTTTTTAATTTTATAGAAGATATTGTAAGAGGTGACATTTTCCTCATTCTCTCCTGTCCAATCTTATATATGTATATGCGTGTGCGTGCGTGTCCCGCATATGTTTATACATATACAAGAATGTGTGCATATGTGCATACGCATGTATGAACGAATGGCTGTACGAATGAATATATATGTACACATACATAAAACATAAAGTGCAGATTTTTCATTTATTCATTTTTCCATATTTTTTTTATTTAAATATTCATATGCATACACATATGCGTGTACATATGAAATTATTATTACATTTGTGTATACATACATTCGCATATCCCATAGAGACGAACACGCGCTTGTACGCACACTCGTATAAACATATGTACATATGCATACATAAATAAATATATTATCGCCTCGTACAAGCCCCTGGTGCGCGAATATTTTAGCAAAATTAGTTAACAATTAATTATTGTGTAATAAGCACGCGATATACTGGGTCACTGTTATCATGTTTCCTAGACCCAACGAGGCGCATAGTAAACTTTTTCAATGCTGTTTTTTAAATAAAACAAAAGAAAATTCTATTCGGATTTAATAAAAAAGGGCGAACCTCTAATTATATAATTATACATGAATTATATAGTGTAAAATATTGTTTTTTCGAAGAGGCAAATAATTTATAATGAAGTCCGAAAGACATCACCGAGATTAGATAATTATCGAAGAAAAGTAAATAAATGAAAAGGAAAGAGCGAGATACAAAAAAATTAAATAAATACAAAAAGAGGAGAGGATAAAGCGACAGATTGTCATATTTCACCTTTGAAGAAGCATCTCTATACCTTTAAAAGAAAATTCCTGCGCTTTGGATTAAAAAAATAATAAGAATAACAAGGAGAGAAATGGGGCGCAATTGACACTCTAAAATTGTCAGTCGCATAGTACAAATAATGTCTTGTACATAGGCACCCTAATACCCTACCCCTCTAAATTGGTTAATTTTACTCACAAATAATGCCCACATTCACTCTGTATCTATAGTATTTATTACTTGGGTAGTACGTCATTATTGGGATTATTATTACTATTATTATATTAATATTACGAAATACAGTTTTATGTGTATATATAATTATATACCCTATTCTGCATTGAAATTGTGTTTTTATTATTTATGTATCAACTATTTCATTTCAGATTTACATATTCCTTTTTATTATTTATTTTTTGTGTCAACGTTACAGCTAAATCGGCATTATTTATTTTTCATTACATATTATTTCATATGTAATTAACATGAAATTATGAAAAGTAGTATCGATGAAAATGAGTGCTCTTATGCCTCCAACACCAAGAAACTATAACACGGGTACTTTAAATTACAATTAATTATTATATTTCTGTAAATAAATAAAGGCATGCTCCACTAATTATCCTTTCTAATACACGTGCGCATCTAACAAAATTGCTTATGACTTGAATGATAATATTTTGTCATTAACGAAATTCAAGATAACATTATTTTATGATTTTAATTTGGCCAAATAAATAATGTATATATAAGATAATTTTGCATTAACTGTATTAATTCTTGTTTTTCGGCGTTTCATTTTAAAGAAGTACACTCATTACATTTCAGCGTTTAGATTATAGAATCATACTGACTGAGTTGTTTGTGATTTAACAAGTATGCTATTTATTGCAGAGGAAAATATAAAAGTATACAATAACAAACTTCATATCATCAATGCAACATACAATTAACATGTATGATACTAATTCATCAGATTCATTTAGCCATCATACTGTATACGTTTTGTTTTAATTTGTCCTCGTAAAGACATACATTTGACTAGTACTCATTAATAATGGATTCAATAAATATTTATCCAATTATTCTGTTGTTTTAAGAAAATATAAAAAGAATATCTAATTTATAAAACGGCACATAACTCTATTGAATATTGTCATCGTAATCGTATTTATTAATATAAACTTATGAAAACTTTTATTGATTATTAAGTCACTTTCTAATATTGCATTAGAAATTTTGTAGAAGTATTACAATAATCTTATTATATGTTGAACATATGGTATATCAAGACTATTTTGTCAAAATTTTTACTATTAAATATAATACATTTATATTCAATAAATATAACTTTACAGATTAAAAATGTTTTATTTATTTAGAAAGCATAAGATTAAAGTAATAAATAAAAATACAAATGCTTATTTAAAAAAATAAACTTATTTCATGTAAATCGAATATATCAAAAGTTACTAATAATTTGTCGATTCAGTTATCAATTTTCTATTATATTTATTTACAACATTGAGTTTAATACAACTTACAAAACTCAATAATAATAGACTTCGTGATAAATTTGTAAAGTAAATAATTACTAGAGAAACAAAATTGTTCAAATCTTACAATGTAAAATAATTTATGCATTAAAAAAATAAAATAGTTTTATCACAGAGGAATTGATTAATTTTTTAAATAAAATATATTATATTTTCGTTATTGTATTATAGCATTATTTTTCTGTTAAATGATATTGTAAACTAAGAAACTTTATTTTATATTTATTCTTTAAATTAATTAATTAAAAATAAATATTCTTTAAATTATTTCTCATTAAATTGAATTTATTATTTATATTTCTTCTGTATTGATACTCTTATAAATAAAAGTTTTATTATGCATTTAAACTTTATTCGATATTTTAATCTAGACTATTAATATAACAGTAGTGCTAGTTGCACTATAATCCTAGTATAAATAATATATTTTCATTACGGAAAGAATTTATATATTGATTATTGATTTAGACTTCCTAACTGAAAATAAACAATATTGATATATCTACCTGATAAATATCTATCACAATGATTATCTATTACTCACTTTAGTATATATACAAACTTATATCTATGCTTTTTTTATATTATATATGCTTGTTCTTTAAAAATCACGAAAACTTACCAAAATTCCTTCATATGATATTGAAAAATGTAAAAATATAGCGTTTCCTGTGTTCAAAGTTATCAAATAATTAATATTTTTAATTTACAATACTTCTTACTTTTTATCGTGTGTGCACCTTTATTTGACAGAAGAACTAGAGCAGACTAAAGCCTCGTTATTCTAAGAATAGATTAAAATTCTCTACGTGCATTTTTATTTTTTTGTAACGAAACAACTAAGAGACAATTTATCATGACGAAAAAGACATTATTTATATTTGTAAAGAAATGCCTAGTGAAAAAGAATCATGCATTTGCAATCCTACTCAAAAAGTATGTTTAATGCAAGATAAAAATAAATAAATGAAAATTTCTTGGCTTTACAAACTTATTAATTGCAAAAATATCGGCAAGTACTTTAGCAGCTGTAATCCGTACCAAAAAGAGAACCAACGTCGAGGACTGACAGAAGATCCAGGAATCGTTTATCCTTAATAGAAGAGATTGATATCGAATATTAGGTTTGTAAATATATAGGATCACAAGTAATTATTAAAAATGAAATGTGTGATATCTTTGAACATACCTAAAAGTTTAATGTACTTTATTAGGTAACGCAATTTAAAATCTTAGAAATGCTGTTCAAGTAATTTTAATATAAAAAATCTATTCAATAAAAGTAAGTAAAAATACCTGACAACCTATTCACGGAATTTTTAAATATAGAATTATTTTAAATAATTAAATACATTTGATGTGGTTTCTTAAAAAAAATATATATATATAATATTTTTTTAAATATATTTTTAGAATATTATCTTTAATGAAATTTTATGAGCTACTAATTGCAAAAATTGTAAATCAAATGTATATAATTAGATTTGGAAATACAACACAGAATATAAAATATAATTATTGTTCTACTAATTGTAATGAAAAACATTCTCCATATTATTGATAAAATACAAAATTTAATTGTAAATAGTCTGTTATCCGCACATTTGATGGAAATTGTTTTAACTATGCAGAAACTCATACACATTGTATCCGAATTTTCAAACGATTGCTTAATCATATCGCAAACAGGTAGATAATCAAATCAAATTAATTAAGTAAATTAAAATAAGATAATCAGCTAAAATTTTATTTGTATATACACAATGTAAATTAAATATAAATATGCAATTGTTATTCTACAAATTTATCTAAAAATTATTTTTCACATCCAAAACTACACTAATAAAGCTCTTAATAAAATTTAGTAATTAAAATTATCGTTGACAATCATATTTCACAATAGACTTTCTAATGGTTTTTTTATTAATTTCAATATGCTTTATTTATATATTAATAAATCCATCTTAGCTTAACAATGTAAGCAATGTATAAATTATTAATAATTAAGAATTTAAATTAAATACAGCTTCTAAAAACTATTTATCTTTATAACACTTTTATAACATTTTATAATATTAAAATCAATATCCTAAAAGTATACGTTTCAAATTCATTGATTATTTTAAGAATTTTCTAATACAATCAAATAAATGTTTCATCCTAATATATTAATAATAAAGATTATAAGTTAGATTATCTAATATTAATAAGTTCAAATTTCACTAATATCGTGAGTAATGACGAGATATATTATGATTATTTATATTATTAATACACCATTTGTATTGCTTTGTCATAATTCAATAAAGTCTAACTAATGTGGGGACAGATTATCATATTAAGATTGAAAAGCAATTAACTCTTCGACTAAGTTTCGTGAACATACGTATGTATGCATGTGTGCATACTCGCATGTATCTATCAGACACTGTATACACTGAAACATTAAAAAACGTACCACAATACGAAAGATATAAAATAACAAAAGTTCTACGTTTTGGAAAAACATGTACAGTTTATGAGCTAAATATGACGACATGCTTGCTAATAGTAAAGAATACTAGCTTTCACTGCTAAAACTACAATATTTAGATTTTGTGGCAAATTCAACGAAGTCCTTCAATAAATAAAATCATTTATTTCACTAAAAAGGTTATATTCAGTCAATTTCTGTACTTTATTAAGTAAAGATAATTAAAAATAAATGAACACACCTGATCCAAGAAAAATCACTTCATAAACAACTAGGAAGAAAAGATTATAATCAATTAATAAATAAATTACAGTGAATTATGAGATGCCAAATGAATTGTAAACTCCGAATTTATGAACGTAACTAATAAAGATAATTTTATCTGATTTAACTCGAAATCTCTTGGTCTTTTTTTTGTAGCTTAGAATTTTATCTTTTGATTATTATTAGATATTACTAAAGCTTGTAAAAATAGGAATACCGTTTCATTTCCAGTCGGTTTATGAGTCCAAGAATAGTCATAAGCCCCAAAATACATCATAACATAAGCCCCAAAATTTCAGCTCGAATGTAAATGTTCAAATATATATTATTTCCATAAACATTTATTTTCAATGTAGTTCGTGAAAACTATTTTGTATTTTACAGTAAAAGCATTGTTATTTTGAAGGAAGCTTTGGAAAATTTTTTTTTATGTTTTATATTAAAAGTAAAAAAAAAGTTTTTAATTTATCTTATATATTACAATATATGAATGATAATATAAATAATAATGACGTAATAATAAAATTTTTTTTAGATTTTCTCCTAGAATTGTCGAAAAATAATTATATATATTAAATTTGGTTATTTTTGAAAATGCTTGTGTGGCGTTCCCTCTTACCAGCGCATCAAGAAGATAATAAGAACTAATACCATACATTCATATGTTTAACTATTGTATAAAATTTGTAAAATTATATATATATTTCATGAATTTCATGAATAATTAGTCATGTTTTATAAGTTATCATATCTTGATTTTACAGATGGTTGGTACTTTGAAGAAAAAAAATTTTCAATCAAAGAAATTGCAAAAGTCATTGAATTTTCAAATCGATCCAACTTACTCTTAAGTACAATTAAATTATGGCTTTAGTTGTGTCATTGGCGTGTCTTACTTTACTCCGTATGACTATAAGAAATTGAATTACAAAACAATATTCTTATATGGTACTTATGCTTACACATTATCTCAGAATAATCACTAATTTCTATCATATTCTATTACATATATAAAAATCTGAAAAATTTCATCATACAGCTTAAAATATAATTTACACTAGAGTGCACAGAGATATAGACTAGATGCAATCACCTAGAAGATCATAAAAGTTTTCATCTCATTAAATGTCGGAGTGAAAATACATTAACACTGTTAAATTATTAGAATTTTGTAATCAATCCATCTACTTATCTATGAAATTGGGTACGCAATCCTTGTTAATTGGTTGACATCATATTCCAAATATTATTTTATAACTAATTAATTATCTTTAGCCTAAGGCCTTCTAAAAATGATCGTTATCTATTTATAATCAAGGAAATATAATCGCTAAGACTATTTAAGAAGTGTACGCAAACCCTCAATGGATCATTCCTAGATGAAAAAAAATCATCACGAATGCAATATGTAGTTGTCTTCCAAGGTAAAAAGATCAATGAGCCATGTAATTATAGTTTTTAAATAAGTGTCGATTTATAATGGACGGGGCCAAAGAGATCGCATGGCTCTTTTTAGTGACCATAATTTGCACGAGCGAGTCGCACTAAAATGTAAGCAAATATTGGGGCCGCTCGGCCGACTAGGTATCGAAAGTCTCCATTGCGATCGAACATACAGAAGGCAACGAGAGCAATAGAGGATGTAGGGCTTATCGGAAAGTCGCATATGACCACAGTTGTCATCGGATGATGACGTGCCTGCCGGTGGTGTCCAAGTGGAGCTCCTTAACCTTGTGGCTTATTCCATATGGTCTGAGGTGATAGATGAGATATTCAAGAACGTACATCATGTTTGGGCTAACGTAGTGAAAAGAGATAGCACTGTCAGAGCAGCAATCGAAGCCGTCCTTGGTCTCGTAATAGATGTACTTCCAGTACCAGAAGTCTTTGTCCACGTGGTTGGGTATAAGGTGGTGCTCTGGCACGAAGGGGAAGAAGCGGCCCCGGCCGTGGGGGTCGCGCGTGTCCATAGCTCGGACGCCGAGACGCTCGAGGCATTTGCCCATCTCCACATCCTCAGAACCCCCAGCGTCTTGACGGCAGATGGTGCGGTTCGGTAGGCCAGCCTCGACTAATCTTGCGAGGCTCGCCCTGCTGAGGACGTAGCCAGCACCACCGCTCATGTAGCCCTGTTTTACGAACGGTTTAAAGCGGCAACCGAAGTAAAGCGGTTCCAAGGATGAGTGCGCCGACAACATATAGCGGAGATTTTCCACAATGACATACCTGTGACAAGAACGAATCTTACTACTCATTTACTGTGATTTCAATTCAATCGTTATTTATGTGATATTTTTTTATAGATATAGATTTTATAGATTTTAGTTTTAAAACACCGTTAAGCTCTATTAAACAATAAAATTCCACGTACTCAGCATATTTACCGAGCATACATTCAAGACATGCAATTTTAAAATAGGAAATGTTACTTTATTGGCGAACTAATTATTAATATAAAAATGTGTAAAATCATACGTTATTCTAATACAAGCTTACTTTCCTTTACTTTCTTCATTCTTTTTATAGACTAAACTTTAAAAATAAACTTATTTTTATTCTTACGTATCATCGTCAGCTTTGAGAAACCAATCGGCTTTGTCTTTATATTTTTCATATGTATATCTAAATGCTTCTTTAGTTTTCGCCCAGAGATTATCTCTACCTTCTTTTACTGGTAGCACCACAGTTGGTAGACTAGGATCTACAAGACGCAATAGAAATATTTTTTACATTTAATTTATTTAGTTTACTAGCTTATAAGCATTGTCAAAGGCAACTTGAGACAAAAAACAAAACAAACAAAAAATGGTAACTACATCTACTCACCTGCTTCAGAACTCATAAATAATAGAATATTACAGCGTTTTCCCCATGTTGCCTTCACGTGTCTCGCTTTGGTTTGGTGATTTTTTGGACCTGTCATGATCCAGCAAAGGACTCGTACCTTTCGAGCCAGTTCCAGGGCTAGTTTATCCTCGCCCTTGTGAAAATCTTCATCGACCCCATGAAACGAAACTTCGACACTTGGTCCAGCCTGATATAGGATTAATTTAACGCTTAAGATTAACCCATGAACTATAATAATATATATTTCTAATAAGAAATCATATGTATATATTTATTATTATTATAAAAGACCTTTCTGCATTGTCATCTCAAAATTAAGAAATTATCCGTCGACAGCTTAAAAACATTTTAAAATTCTATTCTAAGCATTGATTGAAAAGTATAAATTTCATTGGATAATATTATCTATCAGTAAACTCATTTTTAATTTAAAGAACATTACCTTAATTTTTATTTATAAACATATTTCCATTAAATGCGTTACAAGTATACGTTTTTCATGAACATGAACGCCGATCAAATTTAATCTTTTATAACCGAACTTTATACTATTTAGAGTCGATTTTTTAATGAGCGGCAAGTAGATAAGATTTTTTGTTTATGAAAGTTACTTGTCTCCTTTATCGTGCAATGTTTTTGCCAGCTTGAAATAATAATTAAGTAAACATTTCCGCCTGATGCGTGCCTCGGCAATGATAAGCTACTTCTTTGACGAAGGGAGGCAAACAATTTGGTGCGCACATTCAAAAAGATTCTTTCATCTTACCTCTCTCTCTAGTTGGGAATAGTGATGAGGGTCATGATTGGAAACACTCGGCAACCAATAAATCACGTGGGACATGTCCCTTGTAACGCTGATGAGGAAACATGCCGAAAGGAATCCACAGACCAAACCAGCTGCTAATGTTAAGACCAATCGACTATTAACTCGCGAGTTCTTTGCCACTGACAGCATCTCTCAAATGTTGAAAGTACGGATTGATGATTTCGGTAATCCTGACAACAGATAGGAATACTGAATTCGCGTGTTGCATATCTCACGTTACAATATCAAATAAGTAAACGGAATTTATTTATGTTTGAAAAGATTTATATTTTAATTTTTAATTTTTTTTATATTCTAGATTTATATTCTAAAACGGCAGAATAACCAAACTAACAAATTTATAAACTATTTGTAATGATGTTTTTCTATTAATTTTAATAATTACTGATGAAACATGATTTATTATAATTGTACAACTATATATGTCTCTTTAATAACATCATAACTTGAAAATTATAAGATTCTTATGGAAAATTCTTATGATTATCCGGTGATGAATGACACCTATGGTAGGGTTTTAACAATATTTTCAAATTACTCATATTTAATTACTATTAATCTATATAATAAGATTCAATTAATTTTAAGTTATTCTATATTACATTGTTTTTTGTTTCATTATGCATACATCGTAAATATATATATATATATAGTATTTAAGAGTGAAAACTTGCAATACTGTATACATAATATTTGAAAACGTCATAAAAATAGTTGATTTAATAAGATTGTCACAATCAGTTGACCTAACTTTAAAAGAAAAAAAAATTATATAATATTCTAAAATAGTATTATTTATAACGTGTTTGGTAAAACTCTAATAAATTTCTAATAAGCCTTTAACAAAATACATTTAAAACCCATAAAAAGCTTTATAGAATACTCATAAATAGGAATATCAAAATTAATTAAAATACATTTCTAATAATATATGAAATAGAAAAAAGTATTGGAGTACTCAGTTTAATATAAATTTTATATAATCGATATGTAAATAAAAATTATTTTTCTTCTTTACATCTTTCATTTATTAAATATTTGTATTAATATGTTTTAATTTTTATTTTTTATTTGCATGTAAAAATATAAGGCATAGATAAGAACTAGATAACGTATTTATAAAAGTAACTTATACAATACACATTCACTAATTATAAAAATTACTTGAAAAAAATCTGGAAATAATTTTTTAAATAATTTCCATTCCCTTTTTGAATTATTATTATTGAATTTATTATTGAATTATTCCCTTTTTAATAATAACCCCAGTACACCAAGATTTTAATAAAAAGAAGTTTACTAATCATGCAAGTGTAAGTACAAATCATATGCAATATTATAATCTATATTTCAGGAATTATTGAATTAATTTAACACAAATATGAGTAATTATAAAACTATTTGAATTAAAATTCTTTTATCTATAAAATAATAAAGTAAAAGGAAATTATAATGAATCTTTTATGTGTAAATTAATCAAACATTATAAATAATTTTATTCATAACAGTTCAACTTAAAAGACTTAATATTTATTTTATTTTTTTATTTTCTTTAAGGTGTAGATTATATATATACCTTTAATGTAATTTTTTTTTCAGAATATTTACGTTTTGATATTCTTTATTCTGATATTTTTATGTATATATCCAATATTATTTCCAAATTTGATCAAATCCATTAAATCAAGTAGTTTCCGATATACTAATCTTTTAAAATATTAGTTTTGTAAAACTTAAATTACCTTTTTAAATATTTATCGATACTCTACAATTATATTTCGAAATTTTCACTATATATAGAAAAATGGAATCGAATAAATAACTCAAAATCATAATAGATATGGAGCACAATTCACGATAAGTCTTCTTTTTACTTATATTACGATGACTTACGATTGATGTTTTTCTTTTTTTCTAAATAATTTTTCACCTTTTAATTATTTATAATATACTGATTTTGATTATCCATTGACATAAACGTAGATTTCGCAAAATTTTTGTCGACATTCGAACAGATTTTCGTTTAGTGTTACAACGTTATCAGACATTTATACATTCATTTATACGTTATCAGTTTATTATGATTGTTATTTCTTTTTTTGTTAATTAAATGCTTATCAATGTAACACGAACTTCAAATTATTTTTTAATAAATGGTCACGAGTTTCTGAAGGTGCGTATGCACGCTTGTGATTTTAATATTATAAATTTTAAAACATTGGTAGAATTAAAATTTCTGTCTATTTCGTTAGTAGTTTTGGTTTTGATTTAAAATTTAAAGTTACTAATACACATTGTCCTCATTAAAATGTCATATTGAAATTTATCATATTATTTATCATTATACAATTATTGTAATAAATAATCAACTATATTATTAATAGATATTTTTACAAGTATATCCATATAAATATTATAAATCTTAATTATAAATGAATAATATTAATTATATAATAAATGTTATTATAAATCTTTACTTGATAATATGCATTAATATTAATTTAAAACTTTATTTAAAATGAAATTAAATATATAAATTGAATTTGTAATAAATTTAACGAATTATTAAGAGTATTAATAAATAGATATCATATTTCATAATTTCATTATAGGTACTAATGTTTTTATTTACATTATAATTAATGACACTAAATTATTAAAAATTAACTTTATTGCTTTAATCAGGATAATAATCATATGTATATAATTCTAGTTATTTTGCTATCAATTTTTTACAATTTAATTTGCTATGACAAATTTTTGATATACTTATAGTTTACCTTAATAACTCCTTAGTTTCGAATTTTATTGCAATTTTATAAAGTTTAAATAATTTTAGTTCTTGCAATAAAGTATACTAAATGATAAAAACATAATATATTAGTCATTTTTAATATATTTAATATTATAAATTAATTTATATTTATTCTATGATGATTTTTAAGTGTACAATGAAACTATATACAATAATTATTACAACATAATTGCTAAAAATGTACATATTATTAATTGAATGAAAATAAATTAAATCATTAATTTCTTACTAGAATACTTTTACTTACTCTTTTTATCATATATCTATACATGTATTTGTTAAGCAGGCATTTTTTGGATATTCGGATAAGAAAGATACGAATAAATTTTATTACTGGTCTTATTAGCTATAATTTATATATTCTATTTTATATTTCTAGTAATATAAGAATTTAATATTAAAGTTGAATTTAATATTTCTTTATTGTGAACATGTTTATTACTACATTTAGAATTAAATAAACATTCAAATGATTTTTTTTTTAAATTATTAACAAAATATCGGAAAACCTAAAGTGACTTTTAATAGTTGATTTCATAAAAATAGAAAACGTTTATTGCTTTCGAAGCTTTAGCATTTTCAACTACTATTTTTACGTTCAGCACAAAGTACATTTTGCTGCGATAAACCAACAGTAAAATAAATAAGAAAATCAAAGAACTGGCAATGACCTGGGTTTTTAGATTCAAGGAAACTAAATTAATTCATAATAGAATACAAGATTAAACAAATTCCATTAATAATAATTGTAGATTATTATAAACTGCTTGAATATATAAAGAAACTTGGATATTTTCTTGTTTATATATTAAATTATATGCAAACAGTTTATACATAATAAATATCATAGAACGAAAAATGAATAAATAAGAATGAACAATATTATTTTTAAAAATTTTGGAAATTCTTTAACTCTTTCCTATATTTCAAATTACTTTATTAACCAAAAGAAAGATAATATTAATTATTATTTTTATTATATTTTTTTTTAAAGAATATTTAAAGTTTTTATTTACAATAGTTGTGAATCTATAGTTAATTTATAATAAATTATGTTACATCACTATTGAATAAAATTCGAAATTTAAAACAATTTAATTAAAACGTTTAAATAGTGAAAACAATATGGGAAATATTTGATACCTTTGAAATTATGATTTTTTAAAGAAAAAATCAAATGACTGCTAACTAAATGTTCATTATCGCCAGAAGAATTAAAAAATTCATCATCCATATATTCATTATTTGTATACATTGTTTTACATATTTTACATTTTTTCAAAATATTTCCTATAACATACAAAGCCGATTATTTTTATTCGATTTAGTTATTTTCTCAAATTTTAATGGTAAAATTAATCAACTTTTCTAGCGATTAAAACTTATAAAATATTATTAAACGGACGAATACTTAGAGGACAATCACAACTGATAGTATTCATACTTTTTCTATTAATTTTGATTATATTACCTTTCAATTAATTTCTATTGGTACTGTTTTTTTTTAATAACTAATAAATATTTATACACAAAACAATTCATTTAATTCTACTACCATGTATCTGAATAAGTTTACTTTTAATTACATTCTTGATGAAAAGGGGAAGATTCTGAAAAGGTTGAAGAGATGATGAAGAAAAGAGCTTGTTCGAGAATCGAATATTAAAAAGAGGACCCCTAAATAATACTGTTTCTTTACTAATTTGCTAAGAATGTTTTTAATATTTATGACTGCCAAATAGC